>VUQK01001283.1:15558-42600 GCA_015106715.1 Bujurquina vittata | reverse complement strand
GGCTATTTTGCAAAAAATCATGACAGGCAAAAAACAAGCGGGGCCAATTCTCTGTTTTTTTTTTTTTTTTTTGGAGTAACAACGCTTACATGCTTCCCTCAAGGGTAGATGACAATAAAGAAGGAGGCATCAAAGAGGCACAAAGAAAAGAAAACTCTCTACCTTGAATATCGAAGGGATTGTCGATGACAAAGTTTCCATTCCACACCACAGAAAGGTCAACCGGTAGGTCACTGATGTCACTGCCCTCGTAGTCATACTGTAGGGAAGAAAAGGGAAGACGAGGACTGTGTGAGAAATTGTTGTTCTAGGATGGATTAAATGCAAATTGCAAATTGTACGGGACATAGTCTCATCTGCATAGTGATTCACCCAGGCTTGTTCATTGCAGTGAAACAGCCAAGCAGGCACGCAAGCAGAAATCCATATCCACCAAAACAGACATATTTCATGAATGCACGTAGAGAAAAAACAGATGGGTTACAGTTGAATGGGCATGGAGGAACGCAGGCGGGGGTGAGGAGATGAGGAAGGACGAGGGGAGAAAGATAGGGGATGCGGGAAAGGAGAGGTGGTCAAAGACAGCAGGGGAGCCAGAAATCAAAGAGGGGTATGTGTGTGAGAGGACCTTATTCATTTACACATGAGCTAAGTGGTGGGATGAGGGTAAGCGAAAGATAAGATACGGAGCGCTGTAAAGTGAAATTGGCATTTCCAATTTGCTCACTGACACACTGGATTTGGTAGACGGAGCAATGGGGCCTGAGACACACACACACGCACACACACACACACACACACACACACACACACACACACACGCGCACACACACGATAGAGTCTGAACTTTTCTCTACTCTGGAGTTATCTGCTGTTGTTTCCCACATACCGCTGGACAAAATTAGTAACCTTCTTTTTCCTAAAACAAACAAACAAAAAGTTGGAATTGTAGTTTGTGTCAGGAAGACCTCGGATGGAAGTTGTTGGGAAGCACTCGAGGTAAATAATAATTTGACGCTGGAGTGTTTTAAAATGAGAATGAAAGCGCTGTTTCTGTGCTAAAAACTCTAAATGATTTCCTGATCTGAAGCTTCTTTGATGAAGAGTAGATTCATCAAAGAGTAGTAGATGCAACTCCATCTGCACCACTCTCACAGTGTTTTGTTCTAAAAAGACCGCTAAGAAGGCAGATTTTGATGTTAGTTAATCTAATTGTCATTTTTAAACCATCTCAAGTCCCCAAATTCTCTCCATCAAGGAAATGCTTGTCAGAGCGTCACTCTTGGTTGCTTTTTTCTCCCTATTTGCCATCTCCTGCTTCAGGATTCATTTTCTTCTGTTGAGTAGCGTTTGAGACAGTTACTCGAGCTGTGCCTCTGTGCACCGCTTCATCTAGAGGGGGAAAGCTGCCAGAAGTTACCACCAGAACTGAGGCGTTATCCTTTTTTCCAGATTCAGTTGTATGCACGTTTGTATCCTGAGGCTGACAGGACTACATAGTGAACACAATTAAAAGCTTATAGGGAGCCAAACTAAATGCTGTCCTTGTTCCATAACCACAGCACGGCCTTGCACAATCAACACTAGAGTCTTGAGTTATAAACGATGAAATAAATGGACATGTTGAAGAAATCGAAGAACACAAACACGAGGGGGGAAGAAAAAGGGGACATTGTACAGTAAGCAGCCACAGAAGAAAGAATGTGGGAAGTCTGAATCTTTATTGAGACAATAAGATGATGTGAAGGAACACAGACCAATGAAACCACAAGATTCTGGGATTCAACCAAAAGCACTTCTGCCACAAAAGAACGGCTGATTGAACATATTCTCGTCCCACTAGTTCAGTGTGACCCTGATGCACCACGCATGAGCTAGGTTGCTGGCTTTATTAGTGTCACTATTACAACCCACTGGCTAAAGAAGTGTGTATGGAAGCCCAGTGAAACCACACGGCCCACACACACGCCCACACACACCTTTTGTTTCTCTCTCTCTGCGGCGTGGCCCCCATTAAACTTTAAAGGTTTTGACTTGTCCGCCATCACCAAAACACTGGGCAAGCTTGTTCTCTTGTCAGTGCCTGCCCACCCTGCTGCCCGCCACATCATGCTTTATTCATGCTGTCACATGGCTTAAAATGCTGACACAAACCACACCGTGACACCATGCCACCCAGTCACACTGAGCATCACCCACTGTCTAACTCGCTTCCTGGGGGACGCTCTGGAGTCCCAGAAAAATTGTAAGCTGATTTAACGCTGAAAAAATAAGGAAAGGAGATGAAAGTCGGGGGAAAAGAGGACGCACAAAGAGACAGAAGCAGCAGAGGAGGAAGCTAAAACCACTTTATAAATAAACTCCTTAAACAACAGAAACAGGTATGACAAGGGCCTTGCAGAGTTCAGTAAATCAAAATCTGATTATGCAGGTTTTACCATTATAAAAATAGCACTGTAGCATCCACGCTAGTAGCACTGTAAAGCTAAACAATCCTATTACAGTCACAATGCCAGTCCTGATATGCTGATGCTTATCAGGTGATGCTGAATACATACAAGTACACATACTTGTATAGTAGCCAGGCATGTTTGTCTATTTTTGGCTTGACACATTTAATGACTTCAGGCTTCTCTTACTTAATAGAAATGTACAAACTCAGTTTATTTTATCAACCTAAAGTAAAGTGAGTTTAACCATGTTAGTGACTCTTCAATCTCAGAGTGGTGGTACTCCTGCTGCTGCTAAAAAAACGCAGTATTGGTGGAACCCTGTAGGTGAAAGTTGCTCTTTCCCTAGTGAGAGGCCCCTCTGCCGGCCTACTGTCCCGACTTTCCTCCCCTGAGTGCACAGAGCTGCTGGAGATGAGTAATCAGACTCATTACTAAAGCCTCTGGCCAGCTCCTTCATGTCACTGCATGTAATTAATCTACCTGAGACAACTCTCAGTGTAGGCCCCCCTGGGGAGGAGAGGAGAGGAGAGGAGAGGAGAAGAGAGGAGAGGAGAGGAGAGGAGAGGAGAGGAGAGGAGAGGAGAGGAGAGCAGACATGGACGGAGGCAAGGGTAGTAAAAAAAAAGAGGATGTGGTAGATGAAAGTTGGGTGGATGGAGAGAAGCAAAGAGCTGATAAAGGGAAAACAAAGAGCAGGGATTACCAGGGACACAAGGGCAGCAATGTAGAGGCAAACAATTAAAAGAGGAGAGGTGATGAGAGCCAGTATGGGATGAGATGACAACTAGAGGAAAAGAAAAACAGGGGAGAAGTAAGAGGGAGGGAACAAATGGGACAAAAAATGAGTAGAGGACAGTGGAAGGAAAAGGAGTTTAGCCATGGAGGAGATAAGGGACGAGAGAGGTATAAAGAGGAGGATGGGCGACAGGGGAAGGGAGGGGAGGTGACAAGAGGAGAAAAAAGAAGTAGGAGGGGAGGAGGTGTAAAAAGTACAAGGTGAGCACAAAGCCGTCCCTGGCCTCATTACAGTAACACACCAGCCTGGCTCAGGTTCATTCGTTATCTGCTTCTGCACTCATTTATTCTCTTGCTACATGAATCGTCTCTATGGATTGCATGTCTCCATGGATTGTATGAATAGATATGCCCTGTGTATGTGTGTGTGTGTGTGTGTGTGTGTGTGTGTGTATGAGAGAGAGCAAGGGAGTATGCACGTATATGTTCGAGTGTCTGAGGAACCGAAAAGTGCCGATGTTAACGAAACAGAGCAGCTGGCTGCTGAGGGGGGAGAGGGTAGAAAAAGCGAGATGTGTGTGTGTGTGCATGTCCATGCGCAGGTCACACTCATGTAATTAGTCATGTTGAAGGATACCTGAGTGTGTGTTAAAAATATACTACTAGCACACACACACGCAGACACAAACACACATACACACACTCAGCGAGTCCTCCTTTTCACTTGTACCCAATTTAATGAAAGTTTATCAATTAAATCATTTTGCATATGTTTATTTTGGCTTTTGCTCTGAAGAGAATGATACTGCACCTCCTTTAACAGATGATGCAACTGATTTCTCCAGTATTAAGATCACAGAGAATGCATAGTATAGAGAGTACAGTAAACACTGTATGCATGGAGGTGCAGCTAATTAACATCAGCAAACACGTTTGTAACGTAATGTAACGCTGACCTGATTACATGCTGTTAAACAAACTAGAGTCTTTAAAAAAAAATTAAAAGTAATCCAAGAACAAACAAACTAAATGCAGGCAACTCAAGAGAGAGAATCCAGAGTAAACGCAGTTACAGTATACCCAGCAACAATCTGACAAAGACTGAAGCAGAAAATGCAGATTAAACTATATATATATATATATATCATTATTATATATCATAATCAATGCAGTCCTTTTTAATGTCAGTGTCACTTTATTCCTGCATAAATAGAGGAGATATAAAAGTCACTTTGACGAAAACTGACCGCAGCTTCGTGACAGGAATCTTCTTTCTGGATCTAAATGACTGATATCACTCACATACGTTTGACATACGTCCATGTGATTGCTGAACTGGCTCCTGCGTTACTGAAAAATGTAACGTGGTTGCAGTAGGCAGTTACTTTGGGTCGTGTCACGCCAACACTGTTGATATAACTATATCTGCACACAGCAACACAAAATCAAGTTTGTAACTTGTTTAGTTGTCATCTTTATTTGCTCAGTGGGCATTTGTTTCTTGCCAAGGTGTTTTCATGTAACCCAACTACATTTTTTCAGGCATACTCTGGCTGATATTTGTTTCATTTATTCTGCGTTAACATAATAAGTGGGAGGAACTGCTATCCAGAAGAATAGTGTCCTTGCTTGCAACATTACCTTTTACAATAAAAACAATATCACTGAGCACAGAATCATTGTAATGTCCTGCTGTCAGCTGTTGTGGTCGGCAGTTGACAATAATCATTGTAAGATCCTGAGGGGTGCATATCAAAGAGGTCCAGTTTTTTTTTGTTGATTTGTTTGTTCTTTGTAGCCAGTCCTTTGTTTAGCCAGTGAACTGCTCAGTGTGTTTTATCTTATAGTATATTATTCTACATACGCTTTGTGCACATTATCCAGTACTGTAACTGTGACACCATGAGGGAAGTAGGTCACTAGACTGATGCCACAACATCAAATTGTAGGTTTACACATTACTGAAGCCTGGGTGGGGGGGTGGGGTACACAGAGCCCTGCCGTCTTGATGAACTCTGTCAAATGTGTCCCTCCTATTTATTATTTTCATTCAAGTTGAAAAGACTCATTACATCCAACACTGGCAATTGCTTAACCTGTTTATGGATGCCACTTAAAGTAATATGAAAATTAAGAAGTTGAGTATGAGTTTCTTAGAAATTGAAGCTTTTAAAGCAGATATACTGTAAGTCTAAAAATGATCAGAAAAATACTAAAAATAAAAATAACTTTACTTTCAAATTAACAAATAGCTTTAAGTTAATTAATTTTTTTTTATTAACGTAAATTTTAAAGAGATAGTTAATTTTGTACTAGTCACTATAAATAACAGGCCATGTTTCCATCTTTTATTCCATTAAATACACATCTATGTATATACAGTTCAGACATGTACTGTGACCGATCAGACTATGGACAACTTATAAAAGTTACATCAAACTTCTTGTTGCTTATATATACATACTATAGTAATAAAGAGCATCCTAATGTTATACGGGTCATAGGACTTTTATTTTTGATTTAAGCACATTTTGCAGATGCTGCTCCTACCTACAGTATATAACACACCTACTCTGCCACTTTCTATTTCAAATAACAATCTTCTATGAATTCTAGGAAACATCCATTACTTTTCCAAATGTAATTTGGAAAGTACAGTACATTCATTTTTTTTTCCTTTTAAGTTCTTTCAAAAGTATACCATTGCAGGAGAAAACCATTACACTATATTGGACTGCACAGTATTGGCTTTGCAGTATATAACAGGTTTGTGAAAGTTAGGAAAGTCTCACCTTCACCTACGCCAATTTGTGGACTGTGAACATTCAGTTGAACATAGTCTGTCATCCTCCCAAAATTTACTGTGCTGCTCAGAAGTGTGCCAGATGCATATACTTATAGCAGGAAGATAATACACACAGCTTTACACGCACACACATACACACAGCATTTGATAGCCTATGTGTGTCAGTGTAATAAATCATGTAAAGCAGGTTGCTGGTTGTTGCTGATGCTACAGTCTCCGTCTGCTCCACATGATTAGGAAGAGGATCATGTGGAGAATCTCCATATGTCTGCTTCACGTTAGGCTTCCAAACCCCTGGGGAGGCTCTGTGTGTGTGTATCCGTGGGTGTGTGTGTGTTTGTCCATGAACAAACCAGTAGGTATCCCCGCAGCTTGCATGCATTGCATCCGTGTGTGAATGTGCACGCCACCGCGTGTCTTCCTGTGAATTTCAGTGTGCACCAATGCACACTGCGGGTCCCCAGTGTATTTGAGTATGCAAGTTCAATGTTTCAGTGTTTGGTGAGGGGCTAAATAATGCACAAAGAGACAGTAAGATTGAATGGATGAGTGTACATCTACTGCTGGCTAATTTTCTCTGTGATTTATTACCCTCTACTATCCCAGTCACAGCCAGCTGTGATACATATACACACACTCCCTACTGAGAATACTGAAGACAATGGTAGCTGGAGTGCAGGCTCTCAATCACAGATACATCTTCTGTTTGTTGATTCTCTGTATTTATGTTTTCATTCTCAATTTTTTTCTATAAATGCACAAATAATGCAAGTGAGGGGAAGTCTGCAAACTTGTACATCTGGGACAAAGACAGCACCTGTGTATTTCAAAGCTATTAATCTTATTACAGTTACACTAGTACATATTTCAATATTGAAATAAATCAAATAACTTTATGTGCTATAAAGAATGAGCCACAGATTGCTCAGCTTTTTTTCTTCAGTACGCTGCTTTAGTTTTATGCTGGGGAACTTTTCTGTTTTGGTTCAGCCTCCATGCAGTAATCAACTGTAATCTAACGAGCCAGTACCAAAGATAACACAGATTTGTTGAACACACTCTCAGAATGAAGTATTTTTATTGCACCTACAGCAGTACAATGGCTTGTCATTGACGCAGTACCCTGAGTCAGACTAGAGGGGAAAACAGGAAAACTAGGAAAAATCAGTGGTTGTCTTTGAAAACACATCAGAGCTCAATAAGGGAAAGAAAATCATGCTGGATATCTATACTGGACTCCACGTGCTTCTATGTATGGCTGACAATGTCGAGGCATGGTCCTAATGAGGCGATGGATAACATCCTAGATCTCCTCCCAGAGCTGCACCAGGGCATCACTGAGCTTCTGGACAGTCTGAGGTGCAACATGGCAGCGTCGGATGGACCGAAACACAGTGTCCCAGAGGTGTTCTATTAGATTTAGGTCAGGTAAGCATGGGGGCCAGTCAGTGGCCAGTTAGCTCTAATAAAAATTGCTGCTGACTAATCTGTAGAGATCTTTACATCCCTCCATGGATATGCCTCCCCACACCATCACTGGCCAACCACCAAGCTGAACACCAAACTAAATCTTTCATGCTGAACAATGTTACAGGCAGCACAACATTCTCTACAGTTTCTCCAGACCCTTTCACGTGTGTCATATGTGCTCAGGGTGAACCTGCTCTCATCTGTAAAAAGCATGGAGTGCTGTTGGTGGACCTGCCAATTCTGGTATTCTTTGGCAAATGCCAATCAGGCTGCAATGTGCCAGGCAGTGAGCACAGGGCCCACTAGAGGACATCTGGCCCTCAGGTCACCCTCATGAAGTCTGTTTCTGATTGGTCAGAGACGTTCATACCAGACGTTCATACCAGTGGCTGCTGTCAGTGTCCTCCACCTGTAAAACCATTCCTGTTTTCCTGTTTTGGGGTTTTCTCATTGTCGCCCCTCTAGTGCACCTGTTGTTAGTTTCATTAACATCAAAGCAAAACTGATTAACAACCCCCTCTGCTACTTAACTGACCAGATCAATATCACAGAAGATTAACTGACTTGATTTAACTGAGTGATTTTTTTCTTTAAAATTTTTTGAGCAGTGTATATTATACTACAGTATATTACTAACTAGGCAGCTCATTTTCTTTCTCTTGCTAATACGTCCTTTTAAGATATAACACATTTTGGTGTCCACAAAGATATTTTTAAGAAATGTTGACCTAATTTGAAGAGGTCAGAGGTCCAAAGTAACATGATATTTAGAGTCCCCATATATCATTCACTATATGCCTATACGATATACAAACAATGGCAGTATGAAACATAGTTTTAAATAGCTCTATATAGCATTATTTTCACTTTGACGTTCCTATCAAACTGGTCCCTGACTAAACTTGACTTCAAGGAGAGGTCATAGGTCAAATGTGACATCATATTTATCTTTATATAGTACTTTCTGTATGTTGACGCACCTGTAAGAATCATAGTTTCAAAGTTACAAGGATTCTTGCCATTCTTCAGCCAATAAATAATTAAGTTGACCTTGAAGACCCTGGTGGATGTAAGGCAAATTTTAATGGCTCGTTAACGTGACCCCACTCTACACCCCTACAAAGTTTTATCAGAATTCATTCAAAACCTTTCGAGCTATCTTTTTTGCAGAGAGAACGACATGCAAATGCTACCAAAAACATGACCTCCTTGGCGAATGTAGCAAGATCACAAGTTCATTGCACATGGCTGCAATAATTTTGGTCTAATAATGAGCTCTGCCTATCTCAAATCTGCACCTAAAGTCGACTTAGAATCACTAATTACTCTAACATTCACGACTTTGGACTGTGACAGGAAGCCGGAGAAAACCAACGAGACATCTGGAGAACAAAAAAGGCCCAGAAAGACTGAAGCCTCTACTTTACTGCATCCTCATTTGTGAGAGTGTAAACATGCAGATTTGTCAGTAAAGCACTGATGAGTGCCTTATCAGCTTTGCAATGACTTATTTAGTCAAACCAAAGCTGCAACTTTTAAACTGCCACAGTTAATACGGCCGTGTGACTATTGTACTGTTCAGCTGAATAGACATGTCTGAAAACCAACATTGCATGGCTGAACAACTTTGTAACCAATCCCTATTGTCCCAAATGTCCTTCCACCTTCTGCTGTTCTAGTTAATCTCAGCAGTTTCACTTTTTCACGGCTCATGATTTCCTTTTCTTTCAGAATTACTTTCTCAAACATGCACATCTTTTATATTCCAAATGCATTCTGTCTCCATCTGTTTCTCCCTCATTTGTTTGTTTCCCTTTAGTCTGCTTGCTGAGCTTAGTCCTCTGTCTTTCTTTATTCTTCTCATTCCCTCTTTCTACTTCCTCCATCACACTCTTTGTTGCACCGTCATTGTCTCCTCCTAATTCCCTCACCTCCTCTTTGGCTCCCTCGTTCTTTGTCTTTTTGCTTCCTTCTTTTTCCATTTGCCATGCTCGTGTATGTGTGTTTGTGTGTATATTCGTGTCCGTCAGTCTACCACACCGCTGCAATTCATCATCATTTTATCTACAGCTCCCTTAATTGGATCCTATCACAGTCCCACCTGACGAGCAGAGAGGCGGGGGGTGGAGAGGAGGAGGATTCCTCACTCCACCTAACACCACATGGAAGTGTGCACGTGGGCACGCATGCAAACACACACTTCAGCCTCCTATGTCTAGTTTCATCAACAGCTGCAAAGTTGTGTTTAGACCTGTATTTTCTTCCTGACTCCTGCAGAGATAACATTGAGATTTTACAAAACATTCAAGAGCACTGAGGAGTGAAAAAATGAAAGCATGTGGCTGTGTGTTATTTCTGTGTGTGTGTGTGTGTGTGTGTGTGTCCATTTGGCTTTGCCAGTGAATCATAGTTTTGCTGAGGAAGGTCTCTGTCCACCAGAATCAGCAACTCTCAGCGGCAGCAGTGCTGGTGTAGTAATGAATGCATCTGAGTGTATCAAACACTGGGGATGCAAACTGCTATTTCCTGGAGTAAGTGGAGGAATGGGAGGCTTTCAGAACACAGAATGAAAAAAATAAAATACAGCCATCCTATTCAAACAATAAAAGACAGCAATTTTTATTACAGCTAAGAAATAGTGTAGTAATAGTGTGGATCAAAATGTAAGTGTTTACCAGGTAATTACCAAAGTATTAACCAAGTGACAGCTTGACCTAAAAGTAATATTAGACTGAAATGTATGTACAGGGTAATAAATGGTCAGTAACAAAGGGGTGATAACAGGGAAAGATTTAAAGATATTAATAGGCCAAAATCGAGTGTATATTACACGCTAACCTGGAATTAATAAAATGGTAATATAAATGTGCAACACTTCAGCTATGAAACAGAAATAAGGTGATATTAATCATCTGGAACTAATGAGTTAATACAGGTTAATGATTTCACATTTTAGCCCCCAATCAGCGGAATACCTTCATAAACCCATGAAAATGATCAATATTCATATTCTTATAAATTATTCATCATCAGTAACAAAATATTACAATGCTGAGAAAAAAAAAATCTACTAATGTTTGAAAGGTTTCCCATTCCCATCAAGGTTGTCTTGTAAAAAATAGATGTAACACCCTGAATTGATGCTTCCTGCTTTTGATTTATTTTATGGTGAGAGCAGAAAAAAACAAACATCCAAAGTTATGATGATTATCTGGAAATAGACGCGTATTTATTAACGAAACAGGCTGCAAAGTGCTAAACAACCTGTTTCTACTGCACTTCAGGGACGAGTGAAACATACATATGTATATGGTACGTGGGAAATTTAAAACATGACACTACAGTGTTGTGCAAAAGTCTTGAGCCACAACCCATTTTCAGGCTTTCTTGTCATTTTAAAAGTAGTTCTGCAGGGTTTCTGAAGGTCTTTCAACATTGGCTGCGTTTTCACTCACTTTCAGTCTTTCTGAACTTGACCGTTTTCAGGGCATTTTTGCTTGTGTCTTTGTTTGTTAAACACCGACCTGAATCATTCAAGCATAAAACAGGGGCTTAATTCAAAAAGGCTGAAGTATGCCAGATTACACAAAAACTGGACTGAAAATCAGTGGGAGCAGGTCTGATGGAGTGGATTTTAATGATGCATTTTTGAGGCAGTGGTGTTGGGGATCCCGTGAAAATTGATGAAATTATAAACACAGATTTTAATTCAGCATGTAGTACCATCAGGAAAGTGTAATTGGAAATGGCTTCATTTTTTTTGCATGACAATGATCCCCAACACACTGCCAATGCAGTGGAAGCACACCTCCCAAAGAAGAGCTTTGAATGACCTTCAAGGAGCCTGGAGAACCATTCCTGAAGACTACTTAAAGAAATGAGAAGAAAGCTGCTCAGAGAGTTCAGACTGTGCTGGAGAACAAAGGCGGTCACACCACAGATTGACTTTCAAGCTTGTTACACTCGTATAAACTCGGTTTTTGCCTTATATTCTGTATTCCCATATATGTTAGCACCTTTCAATAAATTACTGCACTAATTTCTGATTTTCTCAGCAAAATATAAAGAAAGGAGACCTTTCAGCACTATATCGTGGTGTTATGTCTATCTGCTACACACTGAGAGTGGAAATTGGGACTTTATTCAATTACTTGTTTCCCAAATGTGTAACTTATCCCATAGCGCCAAACACACTACATGGTGTTCTAATTCCACAAATGATAGTTCACAAAAGTGTTGTTGATATGCAAATATAAAATTCTTTGGCTCTGTAAACACATTCTTATGAGGGGGAAAATATCACCATTATTTAACATGTTAACCAGGTGTCAAGCGTTGCTGCCTTCTACTAAAAGCAGCTGTTAAATCTCGTGTCATTAAACCCGTGAAAACAACTTAATGCTGACAGAAATAATTATTTTCTTTTCTGTGTAAAGTCATATTTGTTATTTAGCTTAACATAAAAAGTAAAAAAAATCACTATTATATACATAACAGTTTTTTAGATGTAATATTGTTCAAATGTCAACACTAGAAGTCTCAACTCAGACCCTTTCAAAGTAATTTAAGAGCAAATGTCAAAATTACTTCCAATCCAAAAGAAAGCTTCTGACATTGACCAAGTCATTTAAATATTCAAGCAGACATCCAGCAATTACTATTTTTGCTGCTCATGCTCTATTCAATAGGCTTTCAAATATCAGGTCACTGAGGACAAATCTGCCAGAAACCAGTAATAACGACTCAAAGAGCCAAATCTAAAAGAACCTCACTTGCGTGAAGCAATTATAGAGACACAAGCGACTATATATGCGCAAATTACCTTTCCAAAGCACAAAAGAGCTGTAGGAGGCATCATTACGATCTGCAAATCAACTTCAATACTATACCCCAGAACTATTTTTTGTGTCACTATCCAACATCAGAGGCAGAGCGATTTCCAGGATCACAGCGCTGAAGCTCAATCTCTCCCTTTGTAGGGAGAAAGTGGGCGACTCTGTATAGTTCAGAAACAGCAAGCGGCCGCAAATCAGCCATGTGTTTCCAGCCCAGTAGTGATGCAGAAGTCGGCAAATGACCCGCAGTCGCTGACAAGTGTGTGACAAGCTGAAGAAAAGGCAGCCAGCAAAGCTGCCAGAACCACACGCTGGCTCCTGCTGCCTTTTAACTGAGAGGACTCGCTATTGGACCTATCAGTGTGACTGAGTGCTGCAGCGTACGCTTTGCATGTTAATCATATGTCTCGTTAAGTTAAGTCATAATTGGTGTCGTTAAAATGCCTCCCCTCTGCCTCCTGCCCTGATTGGAGCCCAGGAAATTAACAGTGCCGAAGCGGTCGCTCTCTTTTAGTGCCGACAGTTTGACTGAAGGCTAAGAGGCTGGAGTGAGGAGTGGGAATGAAGAGAGAGCGGTTTTGCGACAGTCGGTCCCCGTGGCCATATGCCTCCGTTCAAGTCTCTGCTACACCAGTCTATTACTGCCAGTCTTCCTGCCCCACGTCGCTGCTTACACCAGCATGGCTGTCTAGAAATGAGCCTCTGCTGAAGCAGGTGGGATTGTGGAAGACTTCACCTCCCTGCACATGAATGTGTGCGTGTGTGTTTGTGTGTGTGTGTGTGTGTGTGTGTGTGTGTAGTATGCGCTCTGATTCTTACCGTGGTCTTCTGGCACTGTATGCTCGTGCTGTTGAACCTCAGAGCCGGGACGTTGTGTGTGTTGCCCTGGATGTGAAAGATGCACTCATAGTTTCTCTGTCCAGACTGAGGCTGGGGCAGATTCTGGGCCAGCAGGGTGATCGGCCTCATGACTCCAGCAGGGATATAGATCTGGGTGGAGGGCAGGATCTGAGGGCACTCCTGGAGGTGAGGAAAGAGGAATAAAAAGACAATATAAAAAGCTGAGCCTAGAACATTTTAGTGAAATGCAGAGCTGGGTGGAGCGACTGTTCTGGACTTGCTGGCTGCTGCTGCACAGATTCTGGGAAAAAAGCTGACAATTTGAAAAATACATACCCAACACAATCCGAGATATGCAAAATTGCTCTTTATTTCAATCAAAATTATGAATTAGAAGAGGCATCTGGATCTATCACAACTCCCCGATGACCGTAATTATGAATCCTTTTCTTTTTCTTCCCAAGAGCACCCAACCCCATTAGCCACGACTCCACATGCAGCCCAGCCTCCTTTGTTCTCGCACTGAAATGCACCAGCCTAAAATCTCCACTTACAAATTACCAACACTCCTGAGGATCAGCTCCCCCCCATTTATGAAACATGGAATATTGAATGTAGCGGTTACTTGTCATAAAGAGTACCATTTTGGAATCAGCCCCTTCCCCATATTAATGAGGCTTTTATGGATATTAGACATGTTTTTGCCGAAAAGAATCCACCAAAGGATATTCTAATTCTTTCTACGTGGACAAAATTGAGAGCCCGAGGCGGCGTCTCTTAGGAACACGGACATTACTAATTCCTCCACGCTGCACAGTAAAACAGCTAAGGTCTCACGGATTAGGGAGGGACACGGCTCTTCCCATTCAGCAGCTTTTTGCTGCTCATCAATCAATAAAAAAAAATTGGCAAGAACAAAAGCTTTGCACTGTATTAATTGAGCAAATTGAAACGTCTAAGTGGCTGTTCAGCCTTAAGTAAATCAAAAAACAATATGCAGCTGTCGGCTGGAATCCGCGTTACATCACTGCACGTGCTCCAGAGCGAATTTGTGTTTCAATTAGTTTTCATCTGCTTCAGTAAATGAGATGCAGTTATATCATCATATTCGAGTTTAAGCGTTGGTGCCACTTCATTTGCTTCCGAGCCACACGCTCCATCACTGTGGGGACTTTACGTTCTGATGAAAACATGCACAACTTACTAAAAAGGCAGCAGTGGTTTGCCTATAATGTGCTGTTCTAACATGCTTGATATGCTGTTTGTGGAAATTTGAAAAAGCTGCGACTTGTGAAGACACTGTCTGCAGTGTGAAAGGGTAAACCGTGCTTTTGCAATATCACAAAGTCTGTAATTACATTTAAACTACTTACACCCGCTAACGTGTTTATTACTGTTTGCCGTATCGCCAGACGAATACCAAAGGCTATACAAAAACCAGACTACAATGTCTGAAATTTCATTCCAGTTTAAGCACTATCGAGCAAGCTATGATTTTCCTATTAGGATGGCAAAGGTTTATATGTGCACTGATAAATCAGTGGGAGCTGCAAACTATTTAAAGCGGGGATGAATAGCTAAAGTGAAAGCACACTGGCAGCCTCATAGTCTGCAGAGTAATCTCAGTATGAGTTTGCTCTGTGCTGGGGCACTGTCTAATGGAACAACAGTAATGACTTGCAGATTGGCCTGGGAACAGCGGAGAGGATGTGGAAAGAGGAGAGAAATTTGGACATAATGGCACGCAGAGACTCTTCAGCTCCCTTCACAAAAATACAGTGAACACACACAGCCCGAGGTGACTGCACTGACTCTATATGGGTTTGTGCTGGGTGAATATACAGTATGCCATAACCAGCAACGGCAAGCATTCATCACATATGCAGTTTAACCTCACGTCTTACGCATAGCAAGAAAGTATAGTTACATTCAGCAACACTGAGCACATAGTGGATTGTTTTGGTTTTTCTCCCATACTGTATATTACTCTCTAATCAAACTCATCTCCAGCACCAACCTCTGTGACTGAAAAGTTAGGCCACCGCAGAAGTGCCAAAAACCGCCGTTCTTTCAGACTGCCTCTAAAAACAACTCAGTTCAGTGGATTAGAAATAAGCGTTTACAAATATAGCTTCAGTTTCTATAGCTAATTTCCCCATTCATCACAACTGAACCGGGAGCTTGTGGGTCCTGAACAGTAACTTGTTCCCAGGACGGCGCTCTTCTGGATCTCAAATGACGTTCTTGAATCGGCTGGAGTCACTCTCCCTGTTTGGGGGTCACTGCCCTGAAAGTTTCGATTACCACGAGTCCCGAGCTTGTATGGCAAACAAGCACTTCCTACAAGGTGGGTGGACAATTTATATATGTATATAAGTATATTATATAACACACTGATTTAAATTGGTATTGAGGCTTCTTACAAGCTCTCATTCAAATTTGATCGCATTCACTTAAAAAAAATCTGTCAGACTCGAGGCTTCAAAACAGTGGTCCACAAACCAAAGAGTGACATCAAGGTCACTTTATGTATCTTTAGTCTCTAATCAGCCAATTACACGGCAGCATCTCAGTGCTTTCATGCATGTTGACATGGCGAAGGCAACCTGCTGAAGTTCAAATCGAGCATCAGAATGGGATAGAAAGCTGATTTAAGTGTTGGTGCCAGTATTTCAGAAACTGCTGATCTGCTGGGATTTTCCCACACAAGCTTCTCTGAGGGTTTGCAGAGAACGGTCTGAAAAAGAGAAAATATTCAGTAACACCAGGTCTCTGGGTGAAAATGTCTTGAGTCAAAGACCGGCCGGATTACTTTGAACTAACAGGAAGAACACAGTAACCCAAATAACCACTCTTTAGAACCAAAGTATGCAGAAGAGCATCTCGTCACGTTGAACCTTGGCACACTTTGGCCGACTGAGCAACGTCAGAGCCTACCTGAGTGTTGCTGCTGACCATATGTCCCCCTCTTTATGAACACAGTGTACTCATCCTCTGATGGCTGCTTCCAGCAGGGTAACACCCCACAGCCAAAGCTCAGATCATCTCAAACGGGTTTCAAAATACACTGAGTTTACTGCACGCAAATGGCCTCCACAATCACCAGATCTGACTCCAAAAGAGCGCCTTTGGGATGTGATGGAATGGGAGATTGTGTCATGTGTCACGCCAATATGAAGCAAAAACTATGAGGTTTCCAGAAACCTGTTGAATCTGCGCCAAGAAGATTAGAGGCAGTTCTGAAGACAAACGAGGGACCCATCGCGGTACTAGCAAAGTGTACCTGGTACTAATAACGTGGCTGGTGAGTGGATAATAATACTATTGGGATTGTAAATAATAATTTTACTCAATACAGTGACTTTACCAATGCATTAGTCATAATATTTATGTCAACCTTTATACAATATGAAGCCTCATTTTTGATTGTCAGCAGTTTTTTTTTTTATGTTTTTACTCCTGCAGAGAGGAAGAGTTGGAAAGAAATTAGAAAGGAGAAGGCAGAGAAGAGCTCAAATCAATGCCAGTGAGCCCAGTAAAGCGGGCTGTCATCTAGTGAGGCTGACGGTTAAAATTTTAAGCATTCATACATGGTGACAGGCTGCTAATGAACTGCTGCTAGCCTCTAATAAAAATTAAAAAGGAGGACTATAGAAGAAAGGGAAGGAGTGTATTTGGGGATGGACCAGATACCCTGAGTAGTGTGAAACAGGAGTCATTGTTAACATCATAAGTACTACAATAAGGCATCTGTTCCAATTGTAACACACACACACACACACACACACAAACACACACACACACACACACACTCTCTCTCTCTCTCTCCTGAGGTCGGTTCCTTATTATTGATGCACCAGAGTCACAATAAAATGCACAGCGTAACATTTCTCTGAGGAACACGATAATACACACACACACACACACACACACAAACACACACAAAAGCATTCCCCACATAGGACCTACATATATAATACAAAGACACAGAATTGCACAAACCAATAAAGAAAAAAAAGAGGGGAAACACACACAAAGGAGGGCGGGAGGGAACAAAAGCTTCGAGAGCAGAGGATTGTGGGAGCTGTTTCATTAGGAGTGGTGACAGGTGTCAGAGCTGAGTCTGCATCAGATAGCGGAGCGGTTCTACACAATGAGACACAACAATCTCTCTACCTGGGGGATTCCTCTAATCCCTCTCTTTCTCTCCCCTCTTTTCTTTCTTCCCGTCGCTCACACTTGATCTTTACGTTCTCCGTAACGTTCTTTTTCTCCTTTTCTCTTCCCTTGTTGCCTTGATTTTGAACCTTTGATTGTTCTGTGGGGGGAAACAGTGAACTGCACATCCACCAGACGATCTTTATTTATGTGGCACTTCTCAAACAAATGGTATGACAAAATGGAGACATAATCAGAAAAATAAGGGACACTATAATAACTGCTACCAATGGACTGTAAAATATTGTAAATTAAGCTTTGGTAGGCAGTAATTTACTGTTATTAAAATTATGATTAAGATTATTCCGTATTTTTTTTGTTATACTTATGTTTAGGTCGGTAGCTTCTGTGATAAAAAAAACTACTAAATACAGGAATCAAATATTGCATTATGTAGCCTATCATAGCCAGTGTCAAGGTTGTGAGTAATATATTACACATTTTCCTGTAAAGTGACTCATTACATTAATTTTGCAGTACTCGATAACGTAGCACTCTCACATAATTACAAGATAACAACTGAAACCTTATGTCCTACACACAACATGTAATTCTTAGTCTAGTGTGGACTCGCACAGCAGCACAAACAGCATTAAAATCAACACAAAGAGCATGAAAACAACACAAAGAGCATGGCACAGAGGACTGTTACAGGTGCAGGCTACAGTCCTACAAGCCCGACTGCTCATCGCTGCTATTGTTGCCTGTTGCACTGTTTCAGGTCTGCTTTGCACCCTTTTACCTCGTTCTTCTTCTTTCACACAATAAAAATGAGAGTGATTTTTATACATATCTCCTCCCTGATAAACAGTCAGCTGATTGTAGCGCAGGGATCAGGCACATTGATGATTTTCCTTCAGTCGGCATTATAGAGAAATCTAATGTGATTTACAATAACGAGTCACCCAGCATTGGATATATAGCAGCATTCTGATGGCACTGATACACCTGACACATTATATATAGCACGATATGTAATTGTGAAAGTCTTGAAAGGACAAACACAGCTCTAACCATGTTCACAGTCTTGTAATCTGTGGAATCCCACATGTACTTATATGCTCTTTAAAACATATTTTATATATATATATGCCTATCATTAGGGATATAATAAAGTAGTTAATAACATTCACATTTTTTTCATGAGAAGTTTTATCTTTGCAGTTATAAATGAAAGAACTAATTAGACAAAAACCAATTAGAGTAGCATTATTAATTACAATTTTATTGGTTTTTTTTTAGTCTAAATCTATTAAGTAAAGTTTAATTAACTACCAAGTTACAATTGATGAACAATGGTTATTTCAAAGTGTTAATAAACTGGACTTTTTTCCGTGTAATGCACACTAAAAAAACAGCAAAGCTGAATAAGGAAACAATAAAAGATGGCCTTTGTAAAAGATAACGAAATTTGAGTTACTATACCGCAAACTGTTGACACAACAGCAAATAAATGTGAATGTAAATGAAATATTTAACACTTTATGAAAGTAAGATTATTCTTTCAGAATATTTATACAACTCCGTATCTGCATGCTTCCCGGTCCCGGCTACTAAATACTCAAAAACAGCTACAGGAATGGCTTGTTGAGATCCAGATTTACTGCACTGAGAGTCAGAGTGGAACGGTGATGCAGAGGATGAGAAGTGATAAACCACTGGATGAGACAGGGTGAGGGAGGTGAAGTGAGAAGGAAGGAGGGGAGGAGATACGGAGGCGAGACGAGGTCTTGGGAGCCATACACTCGTTTATTAAAGTGGGGGATGAGAGTCAAGGAGGTCAAGTTCCCAGCAGAGCGAGGCAGGGGAGGAGCTCTGCAGCACGGGAGTCGCACACACCGCTTATATCTATCCAAGCTAATTCCCTGACTAGTAACGCAGACACACAGGGACACAGACTGTGCTACATCTAGATAGATATGCACTAAATACACATATACACACACATTTATCATCTCTCTCTCTCACACACACACGCACAAACTGATCCAAAGCTAAATCTTGCCCTCTGGCTCTGTTCAGTAAGCTAGTGCTTCGGCCTGTGGAGTGTTTTACAGTAGCCTTGGGGCCAAATACACAGATACTGTGATCAAAGGTGGGAAGGTAAGCCTTCAGAAAGAAACTAATCTGAGTTCCTCTTCCATATCAGCAGTGTGAAATCTCTACTACAGTATGTCTCTGTCAGCCGCATCTGTAGGCCTAAAGACTTTACCCGTTTAAAAAAGTTGTAAAACTGGAGGAAGAAAAATAAATACATTAATTAAGATTTTAAGCATAGTCAGTTTAATATGTAGAAACACGGAAAAATTGTACATTTACAAAAACTAGCATAAATGTTCATTTAGCATAAGCCCGTCCACATTAAAGGACAGAAGTAACTAACGATATCATTGCCGTCACAGTAGAAAAAGTACTACTGTAACTAATGATAATCATGACGTCTGCTATCAGCGCGAGCACACACTCTTAAACGAGAGCCGTCACTAATGTTTCCTACAGAAAATGATGCAATTCACAACACAACAGAGAAATACAACTGAAAGACCGCAGTAGTCTTGGAACTCTATAGTCAAGTCAAGCTTTGGTTATATAGCCCAACCCTATGTTAGTCTCAACAGGCTTTACAAATAGCACATACCAACATATACACAGTCAAGAACATCCATGAAAACTGCAACGGAAAACTGCACCATTTTAAAAACTGTCAAAATATGCAAAGACTGCAAAGTGTTAACTGCCAAACTAAAAAGGTGTATAATTAGAATAGAGCTTACAGAATATTTATGCATTGTGATCGCAGAGCATGAGGAGGCAGGAAAGGCTGACGCAAGCCAAATAAGATTCCCAGCGATCTATTAGTTCAGAGAGAAAGAGCACTAAAAGTGTAAAATCAGATCGAGAATCTAACAAACGGAATATTTGCGGACAATTTGAGTTTAGGAGCAGAGTGGTGTCAGTAGCCTAAATGCATAACATGCTAACTTTTTCTTACTCAGGTTTGGACTGACTTGGGACTATAGATTCTGTGTAGTCTTAAGACAGTTCTTCACTATTGAACCTTGGCGGGGGGGAGGTACCGCTAGGTACCGTCACCCCTTATGTAATTAAAGACACAAGTGTTTAGATGCACTTGTTTTATCCAAGGTCATGTTTATTTCCCATTGGCTTAGTCACACATCATTTTCCGTTTCAGTCTCGCTGTTGTCTCCTAGTCTCTTTCAACCTCAGTTTCCTCTTCTGCACCTGATGTCTTCCAAGGATCTGAGCCTCCCACCCTCCACTTTCTACCCGCTCTGTGGTTTATTTAAACATGATGCCTGCAGTCATGAACTCCAGCTGTCTGTGATGCTTTGCTGCATTTTCTTATTGACTTTTTCTCTCCTCCACATCCTCCCTTTGCTCGTTCGCTTCTCCGTTCCCTTTCTCTATAGTCTGTTATCCTCGTCCTACCTCCTGCACTCCTCATTGGCTCTGGGGTAACGTGTCTTAAGGGTAAAACAGTTGGAAGACTGAGCAGGCTCTCAAAACAGACACGGTGAGATGGAGACAGAGAAGAATGAGAATTACATTACACTTACCGGGGCACGAGTATGTTTATAATGTTTAATTAACCTATTGCTTATAGAAACAGTCTTTGTAAAAAATATTTTTTTTTCATTTGAGAGATGAAATACACAATGAATGTGATATTTGTTTAACTGTATTTAGCTCTGACACGTCTAAATTCGAAATATACTTTTGTTAACTTTCTTTTCCTCACTTCTAATTGGTTTTTATCAGGATGGAAACATCTACAGTGATGTCAGAGATGAGGCGAGAGCCCCGATTGGCTGTAGGCTGTCACCAGTGAGGTCACCTCTCTGAGGCGCAGACAGCCGCCGAGTATGATGGATGAGGGAGCCTGCGTGTTTGTCTATGTGTGTGAGTGTCGGGGGGGGTCATCACAGTGTAGAGGGTCCCAGCGGATTAGCGTTACAGTCCAATGAACCATTTCAGAAAGGAAGGGGCGAGACCCCATCGACCAGCACTCTTCCACACACATACAGAGAGAAAGAAAGAAAAAGGACCCGATATGATGACCATATGTTCCCAGGGGAGGCAGAGGAAGAGTCATCTGCTGTGCAATGTCTCAGTTTTAGACATTAATATAGTTATGTCCTTAGAGAGTAAATCTAACACAAAGTAACACACTCACTCAACAGCTGTGCAGTGGATCCTGCTTGTAATCCCAATAGATCTCTTTCTATTCCACATGTCTTAACAGATCTCTTCAATAATTTTTCTCCTAATCAGCCTTTTCATTTTTCTCTCTATTAACGAGTTTCTTCTTTTATTTGTTTTTACATTTTTTACATCTGTCTCGTTTCTGTATCAGAAGAGACGAGCCAAAAATGATGCATACATCACAGCATCCTTTTATTTCTGCTGCATTCATGGCGCACACTGTATACTAAGACGCCCTCCCTCGAGGCCACATATGCGCAGAATGCTGAAGAAGTCCTTATATGAAAACCAAAGACGAGAGGTGAAACAAAGGCCAGAATCAAAGTGATATCTATCAACGCTTCTATCAACACAGCTGCACTACAATACTATTTGTGGGCTTTGTTGCTCCAGAATAATAATGTATGATATGCAAACAGTTAGATTTAGGATGTATTTCGACATGCGCAGCACCTGCTTTTTCAGCCGTGTAACACTTGGACTTCATCAGCTGCTTTGTCCAGAAATGGTATGGAAAATATTCACCTACTTAGTTTTGAAGATGATGTTTAATTTTTTTTGCATTGCACTTTCTTGGCATCACTAGTCACTTTAGACCCTTACCGAACCCCTTTTTGTTCTTGCTATTCCAAACAACAACTGTTTGCCTAGAAATGACCCACAAGAGACAAGAGTGTGCAGTTAATGACGCTCCGGCAAACTGGACAAAACATGTATAATGATGTATAATGTGTTTGTGTCAGTCTTGTAGGAAGCACCAGAAAGTTGGCATTAAGAAAGACGCTGCAAAATGCAACTAATCTTAGGAGTCTATTACATCATTGTAGCACCCATCCCTTATGATAACGCCTCAGTCATTAGGGTAATAATAGAGGTTTTTTGGGGGGTTTTTGTATGGAAGTAGTTGCCAAGAGGTGGAGTGTGCACAGATCACCCGGTGGCAACCTGTCTCCAAACACTTGTGGTCAGACTGCAATCACTCTCAGAGAGATTTAAATGGCTGCAGTCTAATTTATAAATCCAAACAGATTGCCGACACATTGCAATCAATCTGAGTCAGTCTGTGGCAGTGAGTGCAAGGCATCTGTGGTGTATCTCTCTGCAATAGAGGACTTGACTCAACAGGTTGCAGACTGGTTGTACTCTGATTATATTCCTATATGAAAGCAAGGGTGCGGAGCTCCTGTGCTAAATTCCCATCCTGCAGCAACTATGTCAGTGTTAATGGAGGAATTTATGTTTTGAATCTATGAGGTTCTGGCTGGACTCTGAATGGAAGCCCGTAATGTGAATTTCTGTGTATGTGGACGGCAACCAATTTGCGGTTTTCCACAATTTAACACAGACAGATTGTATGTGCCAACATAACCCCATCCAATCACAAACTGATAGCAGAGCAACTCCTTATTGCAGTTTTATCACGGTCTTGAAGATGGTAACTGGCTGCGAGTGTTCGCAAACCCACTCCCATTTCAGAGCATCTTTTCTCCCTGGTGTGACTGTAGCATAAAAAAAAAAAAGTATTCCTTATCCAGAAACGTAAAGGATCATTTAGGATGAAAAAAGCCACTTGGTGGATTTTATTTATGTTTTATTTATGTTTTTGAAGCAGATGAACAACATCTATAAACACGTAAGACATCAATGAATTGCTGAGTCGCTGAAACGATCAGGATTCCTCAGCAATGGCCATTCACAGCAATGCTTTGAAATTGTCTTGAAAAGCAACCAAACTGACACCAAAAATTCTTTTTTTTTAAATTAAAATATGTAATTTTTCAGGCTCATTTTCATTTGTCCAACTTCTAGACAAATACCAAGCTGCAGATAATATATCGTGTTTGCTTAGAAAGACCTCTACCCCAGTAACTATGGAACTCTCTCTCACATGTCTCCATTAGAATATCAGTGCCCCGTGTGCTATCACTGATGACCAAGTGTGATTGTGAGCCTATCGGGATGCTATCAAGTCCGGATGGTCAAAGAGGAGGATGTAGATGATAAGCATCAGCTAGTAGATCAATAGGAGCCGGGGAAAAAAACACCATCTGTTTGTTAGAGAGTGTGTGTGTGTGTATTTCTGTGGGTGACACAAGTGGATACATGACAGATAACAAGAAGCAATTCAGGATGGCCTCACTAAGTACAGCCTTGTGTTCGCGCTCTCCGTCTCCCTCCCTCTCTCTCAGCCCTCAGGATCAACGTTTGATGAATTTTGTTTCATCTTGTCAGAAGAAAATGACAAAGTGCTCCTTGCCATGTGGGAACCAACCAAAAACAGACTCACAACTCCTTTTTAGACCATGACCCAGTGAATAATAAGTGATTTCTGTGACCCATCTAAGAATCATCCAAACCGTTCAAGGTCAGTAGAAAAGCCAATATCAACTTTCCTATGCATTCATTTCCTCCACTAGTCTCAGGACAAGGGAATACGTCTTGGTCCCGAAGGTCCTGGGTAGGAAAAGTTTAGGCAATATACAGCGCTTCAAACTTCCCAACAAAAGATACTGTGGTATCTAGTATGCAAATTCACTAGGGCCAGAAAACTTTTGAAAGCGATCGCTCCTCTTTGCCAGACCTGTTTCATCTTTTATTCTCGATTTGTGACTCATCCCCCTGTGCTTCATTTCAACAAGAAAACTTTTCATCTATTTTGCTCAAATGAACAGAGTTCCTCAGACGTAGTCTCAGGTGGAAGGAGGGCAGGCACCCCATCGCACCAGACTAGGAGATCTTCTGTTCAATAAAAGACACTTTGAACTGTGCTGGAAGCCTTTTGGTGTGTCCACCCACTCACAGCCCTTTACTACAGGGGATATGGAGCGCGTACGGGGAAGCGGTAAAAAAAAGAGTGACTTCACGGTTATGAAGTGAAATGCGGATACTTAAATAAACGCATTACACTTTGGCTTCGTCACAGCTTAATCAGCAAGGAATTTTCTCATTTTACTTTCCCACAAAAACCTGAAAGCTGTTTTGCCCTCTTTGGCTTTAATCAAACCAACTTATTACCTTACCTTCACATCTCAAGGGAGAGCCACTGTCAGATACTAAAAAGGAGCTTACACTGCTGCACGCTACCAACAACAAAGCCGCTATAGCATTGCTGCACAATGTGACGTGCCATGGCAGAATCGTACACGGATCTCACAAGATTAAAAGACAGACTGCTCTGAACCTGTTGAGCTTGAGCGATCTCACCTTTTCAAGAGCAAGAATGTGTTAATCAGGGGATTTTTGGTGAATAATATGTACGACAAGCTTGCACAACAGATCAGTCTGTTCTATGCTCATTCCACCAAAGGTGAAATCAATAAAAGCCTCAGGAATACATACTGGAATGGAGACTCCTTTTGGCTAAAAGCAAATATTTAAGAATGTTATAAGAGCCTGTTCTTGCTCATAGCTAAAAAGCTACCTCAGTTAGCATAGAATAATGGACTGAAGAGAAATGATATCTGTTAATTGCTCTCTTTCTCCTGCTCATTGCACCATTCAACAGTCTGATGGCCATTAAATTTACCCGCTGAGACAGTGAGCACCGTCAAAACTCTTTCAAAACCAATTTCCCACATGTGATTACTTGGGTCTTTCAAAAACAATAGTGGACTGAGGTTCATTAAGCCTTTGGCACGATGGTGAGGTCAAATGAGAAAAACAACACAGGAAAGCAGTTTAGTTTAGTTCAATTCACTTTGAACTGCAAATAAATGAGTGCTACAAAATGTTTCTAGACTGCTTTCACTAAGTATCTCAGTGGATTTTTCAGGGTCAGTTCATTGCACAAAAATACAAAATATAACCTGAGAAAAACAATGAACAGAAGATAAACATGCGGATAAGTGACTACACACTGACATCTCAGTATTTCCTATTCACGCTTCGAAGGTGAACGTCAGCAAACGCTGTGAAATCAAGACAGAAAATAATTTAGCAGCCCAACTCAAAGCAAAGATTAAAATAGGGCCGATAAATGACAGAATAATTAAGTAGATACTAATGAGACACAACCCATGGGTGGTGTCATGACCCTCATGTATCCTTTCATCTCGTGAATGGTTTCACATCTCTAGCATCCTCTTACTCCAGCTCATCGGTGTCTGTCGTCCTGTCATTGACTGTTAATGCTACTCCTTCAGTGACGTCCTCAATTTGTCTTCCTCCATTTGTGTCTTTTTCATTTTCCTTCCCTTAGAAAAGTCACCGCTTTGGTGGAGAAGGAGCCTGAGCTGGACTCTGTTCCAATCATTTTACCCTCAGTGAGAGAGGGTGGGCTGGGGTGAGCATGCTTAAATCCCCTCGGCTTGCTGCTTGTACCGGCTTGAGACCTGCAGGGGTGTGATTGGAGCTTACCTGATCCAAACTCGGAGGGTGTCCTGTTATCAGACTTCTGTGCAAACTACAGTTTTTCCATAACGAATACCATGTTCAAACACAAGGATGTCCATAAGTGCACGTGACACCAGAAGCACTTTATTTAATTTATATGAAGTAACTAGTACCTGTTGTGAACAAGCTAATATTTTCATATGAAATCCAGCACTAAGGAAAGTATATTTATGGTTTGCGTAATTTTTGTTTGCATCTTTCTCCGTTTTGTGGCGAATGTGTGCAGATATTTTCATATATGTGGCCCTTGGTTGGTTTAGAAAGCATCTTCCTTTCTAACAACTAGGTCACAGCCACACTCCCCCACTTATGTTTTATTGTGGATGCTCCACCTTTCGCTTCTCATCTCATCTGTCTCTCTCCATTAAACACGCCACCGATCAGAGAGGCATCTGGAGATGCATCTTTAAGCTTTAATACACTTTGAATAATTAACACGTGTACGTGTGCGCGCGCACGCGTGTACGTACGCACACACACACACGCGCACACACACACACACACACACACACACACACACACACACACGCACACACACACAGAGTTGAGTCTATCAGAGGCAAGCAGCTCAACTCAGCCAGAGAGACCCAGAGGGAGTAGGGAAGCTTACTCTGTGCCAGCTTCAGAACCTCCGAGCTGGGCAGCTCAGAGCTGTGCACCAGCCTGAGTTTGAGCAAGCAGAAACAATGGAAAGACAGCTGTAACTGTGACACCCTTAGCTGCGAGACCAAAAGAGAGGGTGTCTGCATCCTGCTAATTGACTTGTTGAGGGAATGAGGGAGCGGGTGAACAAGAGAAAAGAGCTTAGAGATCAAAGAGGGATACTAGTATGGAGATGGCTGGTGAGATGCATTTTTCAAGCTTTGGGAATACATGCGTAGAACGGTTGACTTATTTCTATATGCATGATATGCACCTGCATCCTGTGCATGCATCCTTATTGCTGTGTTTCCTGCGGCAGTGTGGAAACTTAACAGAAACATACGGCCATCTGACCAGCTCACTCATCATGGTGATGCATCCTCTCATTACCAGCATGAAGGCTAATGCTGATCCACATATCTATACA
>VUQK01001279.1:2019-14280 GCA_015106715.1 Bujurquina vittata | reverse complement strand
TTTTTTTATTAATGTATTTTTTTTTATGTTTTTCTTTTTTTTTTGTTTAAAGTGGTTTTTTTTTTTTGGTTTGTTTTATTGGAGGGTTGGGGGGGAGTCAGATGAATCAAAATAGTGTTCTTCACATCCTGCGCGACAATGCCCTGGATCATTATGACACAGAAATCCTGCTCTAACCAGGCTTGGGGTTGTGCAATACACAAAAGATCAGGCTTTAGGACTTGATCAAACTGTGCGGCTTGAGATGAAACTAAAACGTGCCTTTAAGACAGGTTCTTACAGGTAACAAAGATTTTCCTGTGCTGACACACACACATACAGGCGAGCATGTGTGGAGAACAAAAAAGTTGCTTCATCTGGCTCTACATGCAATATGTGCATTTTATTGTAGATATGTGATTTTAACTCTAAACTGTACATTAAATAGTTAACACACTTCACTATGTGTAACGTAGTGAGTTTTAAATACAAACTATTTTGGGCTTTTCCTTTTTTTAAAAAAATATTCTGACGAGAGCATTTTTTGCCGGCTAAAATATGACCCCCAACTTAAAATTCAGTGTGATGGTGTACAGAGGCAAAAATACAAAAATTTATGGCCTAAGTGTAATAACTGTACTCACGCTCCACCCACTGTGTGTGAAATCCATAACATTTATTTGGACAAATAAAAATACCTATTTACATGTGTTTTGGGGGGTGAATTGCAGGCCCCCTGTTTTTAGACCTCCGTGACGCACATGATGAAACAGTAATGATATCTGTAGGTACTAGTAGAACCTAGACTGTAAAGTGAATTTAAATCTTTCTGGAAACACGTCAGCATTTTAAGTAAATTTACCGTGACACTGATTATACAGAAACCCCTTACATTGCTGTGTGATGCATTATTGTATCACTAATGTGTTAGCAGGATTTGGAAAAGGGCTAGAGTCCTTTCCCATTTGGACTAGAAATGTAAAGCATGAATTTTAATAAATGTAGGAGAAATAGATGAAAAATATACAGTACTGCATAACATGAATGTAGTAGTGAGATTTTAATTGTAGATGGTTGTAAAGTCTCAGCCAAGATGTGCACTGCTGTAGGATCACTCTGCCAATAAATTTGTACAAAATAATACATGACGTTAAGATCCCTACCCTATTGATCACTGAATAGTGAAGCGGGAAATTAATTTTAAATAAAAGCAAACATATTGATGTTGACTTTACTTAATACTGAGTCTTATCAGCTGAAATATACATAAAACATTTGTCCCAAAGTCTACCAGCAAAACAGAGACTAGAAAAAGTGCAAAATCCACTCATCATTCAAACTCAGATTGAAGCTGTGTAGAGTAAAATGCCCTATCGATAACAAGTGGATAAGAGAAAAAACTTTTTTTCCCCATTATAACTTAAGCTACGCGCACACAGACCCTTCAAACATTTTTAAAATCCTAAAAAGAGCCTGCTAAGCACAATAGACTGGAGCATATTTAAATCATTCAAAGAATTTCTGTTCTGAATGAAAGTGTGCTACATTTAAAAATAATAATAAAAAAGCAGACATTTCATCATTAATAAATACATGCATCAATTATTTGTTTTACATCAGCAAAAAGAAAATAAACCCTTTCCTATTAAGACAGCTACTTCAAACACAGCTCATTATGGTTGATTTCTATGGGATGAGTAGAAGCACTGTAACAATAACAGTGTGAGATGTTAATCGTGTTAATATAATAACTAAAATGGAAACAGCTAATGGGGCAAAAACAGTCATTACATGAAAATACAGATTATCAGCAGATTGTTTTTTTTTTCTTTTTCATTTTACCTTAATTGTTAGAAAAGCATTTGAGAAAAGTGTTAGTATGATGATGACAGAAATGTAAAAAAGAAATAGTGTCATCACTAATGGTTCACTAGTCATTAACATATACATGTTGGCCCATTTATTGATAACTGGCTGTAATCCTGTCAGTGTTCAATATATTCTAAAATACTGTTAACTAAAAAAAATGAAATAAAACTATCACAAAGTGCACAAAAGATTAAAAACAAAATGAGAAAATAAAAGCCTGAGAAAAAAGAAATGATCAGCTAGCCTCCCATGCTATCCTACAATCTTATAATAGGCAACTGCAAAATATCAGAAGAACAAAAGTGTGGAGAACCCATATAGTAAAAACGGTCTAATTGTCTCACTATTTTCAACATTGTTGAAAGGTGTTTAATTTGGTACAAGCTGTAGGAAAAAAAGGGACATTATTCAACAAGTACACTTACAGTTAAGTCTGATTAACAGCTAGCATTATCTAACGAATGAAAAGAGTAATTAAGATAATTAAATTTAGCTTTTAACTTGGGAGGGGGGGGGGGTCCATTTCCCTTTGATTACCCCCAAATGGCATATTAACATCCAGAAAGCCCCCACGGAAGCTTTTTGAAAGTCACAGACTTTGATTCTAAAGCTCACAGATTAATTAATACAGCCTAATTGTAAACAGAAGCTCTGTAGCATCACTGGCCTCTGGAATGTTTTAGCAAATATTACTCAGTAAAAGGTATACATGATGGCTAACAGGTAAACAGCTGAACACATGCCACATCAAGTATGGGATCTTTAGAACTTGTGCCACCATTAAATTAGTCTGTCCACACATATCTCAGCCACATGTTTTAATAACCAATTTCAGGTGGTCAATATACCAACATATATTGTAAACTCTCAAATATAAATAGTGGGACTGGAATCAAAACTCCTCTGTAGAAGATAAGACTTTAAATCTGCCGGGGGAGGGGGGGAGAGAAATACATTTACAAAAAGCTTTTCTTTTTGAGGGGCTGCTCTACTGCACCGAAATTTTATGTATCCAAAGTGAATTCACCAAATGAGATTACCACAGATTCTACGGGCCTTCCTTAATTATGATGTACCATTTTGGAGCACCATTTTCACAGGTATAAAGTTTATGCAGTCCAACACTGACACACATGGGTGCTAATTAACTGGAAAGTGTGTGTGCGCCAAATTAAAACAGGCTTTCAACTTAAAAGAAGCTAAGTCCTTGCAGGGACACTAAGACTTTGTTCCTCACAGAGGCACAACAGAATGAATTGCAGGGGAGTGTTTGAAAAACCAGTGAGGGTTTTGCCTTGTTTTAAATTTGTCCTAAAGTCCCAACAGAGAGAGGGGATGGTTGATTCTGGCAGCTGACGTTCAGTGAGAGGCAACTAAGCATTTACGGTGGGCAGAAATCAGCAAAGTAAGGGTGCTGTAAGGCCTCTTCTGCAGAGATCCTCTGGACAGGATTGCATTTCAACAGGTTCTGGTGAGATAGAAGGATACATTTTAAATTTGTGAATAGCAACGACAGATTTCCTGCAGCAAAACTTTTAGCTGGGTTAGTCAATCTCCAATCATCAAATCTTTAGAAAACAGGGATTAAGAGTTCATTTCATTTGAGTAGTCTTAGAAGGCATCATTTTGCTGTAGCTACTCACATATTGCACTAATAAGACTTTATTAAGTACAGGTGTACTTGAAAGTACCTGAAGTAGATCCCGTCCTGTGCTACTTAATTTAGGGACCACATTCACCAGTGACGTGGTGGCTGGATACATGGGATATGGCTAAAGGAAGAAGAAGAGTTTGTAAAGAATATAAACAACTCAGTAAAAGCTCAATCCACTGGACGTTTAACACATGAAATTACATCCAAAAAAAAAAATTTACCTTGTAGTCTGGGAGTTTTGTCATTGTTGGCCACTGTTCTTCAGTTGGTGTTCCCAACAATGTACAGAGTGGTTAAAAAGAAACTTAACACTTCTTTTAAGACTTGCTGCTCATAAATAAGACCCACATACCAAACTGAATATTGTCAGTAATTAATGTATTCAAGTTGAAAAGGATATCTGAAAATTCTTTTCAACTGGTCATCCACGTCATTGCCGGGGAATAACGGCCTTCCAGCATTAGCCAGCTCTGGAAAAAGACATGGAGTCAAAGTAAGACTTAACATTCCAAATATAAACACAAAAAACCCTAACAAGAAATGCTTTTTATCCTATAGAGATGCTGGCCTCAACCATTACATGGTTTACTTAAATGTTAAACACATTCACCAATTGCTCCCATTTAATGCAATGCGTTTCAAATGTTAATCCCCACAATATGAAAGGATGTACAGTACCAGTCAAAAGTTTGGACACTCTTACCCATTTGACTGGTAACAAACATCTGTATTTATTCTGGTGCTGGCTCATTTAGGTATGTGATATATGACTTGCAAGAAACTGAACCCTGTCAGGATTCTTTAACTACTAAACTGCAGAATACTGGTCAAACTAAATTTCCTCAATATAACAAACATAATGATACACAATAATTTGTAAAAAAAAATAAAATAAAAAAAAAACTTATTTGAGTCCACAAACAGACCTGCAAATATGCATCCAGCAGACCACATGTCGATAGAGGTAGAATAAAGTTTAGCTCCAAACAGCACGTCCGGAGGCCGATACCACAATGTCACCACCTACAAACAAATCAAAGCAAAATATAAGAGCAAGATCAGCCACACTAATTACCACAACCAAACTAATGATAACATAACTGTTCTGCAGAATGATGGTTCTCTGAGGTGGGTTTTATAGTGATATCACACAGAAATGATATTGGCAGCACTGTCACTAATACTGAATGTCACATTTAAATCTGCCTCTGGTCTCCACTACAAGCTGTTAGCATTTTAACAAGCTGCTGCTTTGTCAGACCCTCATTTTCCAAGGACTTATGAAAATGAGTTGTCTGGAGTGTACTGCAAGAGTAAGAAGAGTAAAATCAAATGCAATTATAGAAAAGTTCCACTTCTCAGAGCAATTGTGTGGGCTGGATGCAAGTAACTATGCTTCAGCTTGAAAATTGCAAAAGTTCACTTTAGTACAGTTAATTATGTGACTGCCTGCAACAGAACAATTACTAACTTTACTTTTTATAAAACTGTAGAGCTTCCAACTAGGATAGCATTTCATGTTTTTTCAACTAAGACTGCATTTCATTGGCAAAAAAAAATACAATATAGTACTGTTAATTCTTTGCCTCTTAAATGTGTTAAAAAGGATTTCTGATAAAGTAAAAAAAAAAATTTTTTTTAATCCCTTGACTGTGTTTATGTGGCATGTACGAGATACAGTATGTATCTGTGGGAGTCAGAGTGATACAGCTTCTCAAATGAAACATTGTTACTTTAAACTCTCAATGCTTCAAACTCTGTTCCCCTCTAGGTTTTCTGTTTATTACATTTGCAGATCAGCGGTGTCACCCTGGGTCAACTTCCCCCACCCCCAAGAGAATTGCTTGCTGGGCCCTTAGATCAGCCTATCTAAGCCTCGCCTGTCATTTCTCTCAATAACAAAAATCAAAACACCCTTTAAACCCCATGCTGAGGCACGCTTCACTCCATTTCATCATTAATTAAACAAATTAACTTCAAGATAAAAGAAACAAATTGAAGCCTTCATGTGCACACATAATGATAAAGTTGAAGGAAATGTTTTCTAGTTAAATGTTAGTATTGTGCATTATTTTAACTTCCTTTTATACTTAGTTCTTGATGACATTTAGGTCAGTGCACTTCTCAAACAAAGCCTGGAAGCTTTCATTGTACTCATGTGGTTTTATTTCAAAACTAAGAAAATGTGTTTCATCATGATTGTGGACCATTTATGTCAGATATCAATCCTTCTTGCAAAGCCAGGCTACAGGTTTTTGTACACTATTAATTTGAACAACATAAAAAATAAATAAATAAATAAATAAATAAAAGACTCAATGAAAGGTTCATAAATACGTCCCTCACTTGTCTCTTTAAAATACAGAATGTGCCCAAAAAAAAAAACAAAAAAAAAACATGCTTCACACTGGCCACACGTTTTTAACTGGAAGCATTCAGTTATTAGCACCTTCAGTAATAACGATGTACAACCTACCTCTGCTGAGTAACACCTCACAGGAATACCAAACGCTCGAGCCAACCCAAAGTCAGCCAGCTTCAACTCCCCGTTCTGCAGCGAGAAACAAATTCTTGTAAAGAAAACACTGATACACTAATAAGCTGCAGTCCTCAAATCAATGCATTTCACACACCATGTTATTGATAAGCTAGTTTGTGCTGGCTTACGCAAAGAAAGTAAGTCAGTGTGCAACACACTTGGTTTTAACATAACAGAAATAGTATACTGCTGGAGCCCACACTCTAATGATTGTTGAGCAACCACCAAGTCAACATCCTAGTGTACCTAAACACTCACTCTGTTGATGAGGAGGTTCTGTGGCTTCAGATCTCTATGAAGAACATTTCGACTGTGACAGAAAGCAAGGCCTTTTAACAGCTGGTACATGAATGACTGCAGAGGAAAGCAAACAGTGGACACAGAACAATATTAGCAATACGCAGTTAATTCCAAGTTTCAAAATTTAATAAGCGTTTAAAAACACAAAGCTGTCTACTGCAATATAAAGCATGCTTTAAAGCAGGCAGGCTCTCTTAGTTTAAATGCTCTTCGTGTTTAGCTCTCACCTTCACAGTTTCAGGATCTAGATCCCCATTGCAGCTGTCAAAATACTTCTTCAAATCCTGCATCCCATAGGAGACACACATTAGCTTTAGAAGGTATAAATTAGGACATAGTGGGTCTTAGGGACGCCCATCTCACCTGATCACAGTATTCAAAAACCAAGGTTAACTTCTTGTCGCTGTGCAAAACATCATGTAGTCTAAAAAAAGAAATTATTTTTTTGTTGGAGTTTGTTGACATCAGGATTAAATGCAAATAGGAGGCATTTAGCTCATCTGTCAAATTTACCTGACAATGTTTTTATGTTTCAGTTCCTTCAGAAGACAAATTTCTCTCAGAGCAGAACTTGGCACCCCCTAAAATAATAATAATGATGAGAAGAAGAAGAAAAACAGCCGGCTTTTAGCATTAGCCGGCTAACAACTCGCTAACAAACACTGTGACTGTCATATTATTTTATAAAGAACAAACCTCGTCGTCATCATCCAACCTGACCCTTTTCAAAGCCACAATTTCGTGGGTTTCTCTGTTTTTAGCCTTGAAAACGGTCCCATACGTACCTACGGAGCAAACGATATTCATTTAAACCACAGATCCCGATGAATGGACACAGCTAAGGGTCCTAATATTAGTTAGCTACATACCCGCCATTAGCTAGCCTCAATAGAGTAAAAAGTGTCAGGTAGCAATCCTCTGGCTGATATTGTTACTGTTGCAAGTAAAAACTCACAAATTTACTTGCATGTGTTAAGTGGGGCAGTAATTAACATAGCCATATGGCTTAAAGACTAGCTAACTTTAGCCAGCACTCCTGCATGAATGCTAGATTAGCATACTAGGCTAACTAATATCAACATTGCCAAAAAAACCAAACACAAAACAAACGTGTGAAACTTACCCTCCCCGATTTTTTCAAGCTTTTCATATTTCTGCATGTTTGTCCAGTGAAGCCAGCCTTGAACACGGTACCAAACCAATGACTGACAAAACCCCACACTGGGGTAAGATGTTATTGTAGCTAGCGTTAGCTTAAATCTGCCTGCACTTGCTGCTCCCCCTCGGATTGCAGCTGAGCATGTCTTGTCATCTGCAGGCTGAACGACGAATTACAGCAAACTAGAAACTAATCAGCTATGATGCTACTTTAGTAAGCAGCATCTCATGTCTTTAGAAGCGATGTTTTAAGAAAATGTTGTAAGTGGCAATTATGTACAAAAGTCAAAGTAATCCATAATAGCCCTCTCTTTAAAGATGGCTTATTCCGAGATGTGTTACTGCAAAGTGATATCTGAACATGGTAATGTCTTAGATGTGATTCCTTTACTTACATGATCATTTCTAATGTGATCTGAAAGTGCAGACGGATTCTAGGAAGCTGCGAGACTGTTAATTTCGTAAGTGCACTTCCCATATGGCCAAATATATGTTTAGTGGTATAAACACATCTTTAAAGTGATATAAATTTTACCTCCTTTCATGGTGTGCTCAGCAAATAAGCCCATTATACAGTTAATGAATACTGATGGTCACTGTGCACTATTACGCAAGAATATGCCAGCACATACAGCTGCATCCATGACAATTTCGCCTCTGCACAGCACCACAGGGGATTTTAAACCAATAAGCATGAAGTGCATGCTTTCAAGGGGTTTTGCAAACATTTTGCATTGCAGTTTAAGAATTATAGCCAGTTTTATACACACTCTCCCAATTTCAGAGGCTCAAAATTAATTCAACAATTGACTGACAAGCTGTAACATGGCTAGGTGAGGTCTGTTCCCTTGTTATTTTATGACAAGTGAAGCATAATGTCTATACCTGATTCAAAGTTTTAAATTTATATTTTCATTTAGCTTTTCAGTGTCATTTTAAATATGAGACCCAAAGAGATGTCAGTGCAAGTGAAGAAATTCATCATTTGGCTGCAACAGTAAATAAATCAGAGATAGTGAAAATTTCAAAGTAGCCAAATTTGGTTCGTTCTTAAAAAGAATGAATGTAGTGGCCAGCTCAGCAACACCAAGAGTCATGAAAGGTCACAGAAGACAAATAAAGCGCATGACAGGATCCAACCACATCAAGAACACTCAAGGTGGCGGGCGTATCGTTGTCAAAGTCTTATAATCAAGGACACCTTCATGAATGGAAAACTAGAGAGTTTACAACAAAATGTAAACCACTGGTTACTTGAGCAGGAAGTTCAGATTAGCCTTTACCAGAAATCATCTAAAAGAGCCTGCAGAGTTCTGGAAAAAATTTCTTGGTTACTTGAAACCAACAAGATTAACTTGTAGCATAATGCCGGACAAAGTATGGCGAAGGGGAGAAAGGATAAGGGAAGTGTAAGGGCTGCACTCTCAAATTCTGCCAAATGCTGCAAAATTGATCAGATAATGAAACAAAGCAAACTGTAGAAGGAACCCAAGGGTTTCTCAAGGCAAAAAAATAAAAATAAAAATGGGATATTCTTCAATGGCCAATCTCCGTGAATCACCTGATCTCAACCCAACAAAGTATGTTTTTCAATTATTAAATACAAAATTGAACGCAGAAACAAGCAGCAACTGAGGGAGGCTGCAGTAAATGCTTAACACAGCATTTGGTGATGTCCAAGGATGGGCCCAAAACAGCAATTCTTTCCTAGGTGTCAGATCTAAAAGGTTTTTTTTAGGATAATGTCAGTACTGCTCATTAACAAGGGTCTGTTTTTAGTTTCTTATATCTCTGTGAAAAAAAAACTGTTTATTGTCATTCATAAAGGGCTAAAAACATTTTCCTTTCATCAAAAGTAATTTTAATAATTTTTCTAACATTATTTATTGTTCTCTCAGTGATATTAGAAATAACAATGTTCCATTTAAGTTATACAGCCATACAGTAGTGTAATTTGTTTCATCACAGGCTGATCCACATTGGTCCACTTGTTCACACACATATATATATATATATTTGTAAGTTACCATAAAACTAGTCAGAGAGCTGGTAAATTTACATTACATTTTAAATAATTCATTGTTCATACAGGACTTCCCTATGCATTCCAAAATAAACCCCATTATGCAGTATTGTACATCTACCGTAAACAAATGTGGGCATCTTTATTTTTGCCCCTCAGTTCTTTGCCTGCGGATCAGATCAGAATAAAATCCTCCTTTGCTCAGCAGTTCCACGTGTGTCCCAGCCTTTAAAGGACAGAAAAAGCTGTTAGATATAATTTTAAAAGATTTAATAACATTTAAGCAAGAACGTAACCAGTAGATCTACTGAAGACCGAATTAAGTCAGTTATATTAACGTACTTCTTTGAACTTGATAGCTAGACTAAAAAATTAGCTGGGGGATTTAGATGGAGGCAACAGTACCTCCATGTCTCTCAGTACTCAGCCTTCTCACCTCCACAATACGGCCATTGCTCATGACACATATCAGGTCAGCCCCTTGGATGGTACTTAATCTGTGGGCGATGATGAGCACAGTGCGACCCCTTGTGGCCCTGTCCAGAGCCTCCTGCACCACTCGCTCTGATTCTGCATCCAGCGCACTTGTGGCTTCGTCCAGCACCAGGATACTGGGTTTCTTGATCAACGCGCGTGCAATGGCAATGCGTTGTTTCTGGCCACCTGATAATGTCACACCTCGCTCGCCTGGGTTTAAAAATCTGGAGTTCAGAATTAGCATGCTACACAATTTCTAAGCAGCTGCGAAAGCTTAAATGGGAGCACATACCAACCACGGTGTTATAGCCATCTGGGAAACCTGTAATGAAGCCATGAGCATTGGCTTGCTTTGCTGCATTAATGACCTCAGCATCTGTTGCCTCAGGCTTCCCAAAGCGGATGTTCTCCATGATAGATGAGCCAAACAAAACTGGCTCCTAAAAACAAAAACAAAAAAAATTGAAGTTAGGAAGTAATGGTTTATTAAACTGAACAGCTACTTGTAAAATAATGTGCAGCCTTGACCTGATTGATGAATCCAATAACTTGGCCCCTGAGCCAAGAAAGGTCGAGTGTTCGAATGTCGAGCCCGTCCAACATGATTACACCGCTGGTAGGATCATAAAAACGCTCCAGCAGGGATGCCACTGTGGACTTTCCTACAGGGTTAAACATTTATGAGGTGACCCAACATTGTTTGGATGTCACGCAATTGCTGAATAAAATATCAGAAATTACCTCCTCCAGACTCTCCAACAATGGCAACTGTTTTACAGGGTGGTAGTGTCAAATTGAACCTCTTCAAGACTTGATGGCCGGGTCTTGTTGGATAACTAGAAACATATATTATATCCTCTTATGTCTATGCTCAATTATAGCTTTAAACTTGTATTTACTTTAGAACTGAATTAAGATGATTTCAACCTGAACGAGATGTTCAGAAAGTCTACTCTTCCCGTCAGTGAATGGTACGGGATGCGTCCTCCTCCAGAGAGGGGAATAGTAGGCTGCAAAGCAAGGTATTCAAAAACCCGAGCCCCAGAGCTTATTCCTCTCACCACCTGTGGCAAATGTTAGGGATTGGCAGGAAAATATTTCAGACATCTACAAATGCTCACATAATGTATTGCTACAGTTTGAATTCCAGCTGGCAGATTACTGCAGTTTTTACTTACCTGACCGAAAAGGATGGAGATGCTGGCCAAAGACCTGAGAATAAAATTAATTCATGAGTTAGAGCCTAAAATAAGCAACATTTAAGTGTAAAAGATCAATCATTGTGGAGCATGTTGTGTGTTTTACCTCTGAACAGTTTGAGAAGCAACCAAGAAAGACATGAGGTCTCCAGGAGACATTTCATTGCTTGAAATTAAAGTCCCTCCAGCAAAAATTGTTCCAAGGACAATGCCTGTTTTAACACAACAGTGAAAAAAAAACAATATTAGAAGAACAGAAGAGACACAGTACCGGATGGCTAAACAGTGTGTCCACTGATTAACAATGTAAAACACACTTACAGTTAAGGGCAATGTTTGACAGTCCTTGGAAAATGGCAATCCCATTACCAAGATTTTCATTCACTTCGCATGATTTGTCAACTTCATATGCATATAACCTGTGTAAACAATTAAATAAATACAGGAACAGAAAACACCCCATCTCTGACACAAATCTAGTGCTTTACTGAAAGTACAAAGGTTATAAAAAATTTAAAAATATATTCTCACTTACTGAAGCTCTCGTTCCTCCATCGCAAAGGCTTTTACTGTGCGCACATTACCAAGCGCCTCATCTGCCACCCCTGTCGCTTTTGCCACCTTACATTTCACAACATTAATTAAAAACAGTTAGACAGCACATTATACAACTTAGGTAACTAATAGCTGTTCCGGAGCTTTTTAATGGTTATTTTGAGCGGCAAGTAAGCAATGTTAAGAAACTTGAGATATTAACATCTGCTGGCAGTAATTAGAACAAACCTATAATATATTACGATAGCTACAGTATGATATGAAATATATCATGCATGCTACATCACCTGTTCTTGAGCCAAGCGGGATAGTCTGCGAAGGAAAGACCCAATGAAAGCTCCTGCTCCCACTAGACAGGGCAGGACAATTACCATCAAACCTGTGAGTTTTGGAGAAATGATATAGAGAGAGACAAAACATCCGACTGTCTGTGTAATACTCCGTAGACCCTGAAAACATAAAAAAGTGCAAAAAAAAAAAAAAAATTATAAAAATAAAAACAAAAAAA
>VUQK01001276.1:23289-33674 GCA_015106715.1 Bujurquina vittata | reverse complement strand
GTGATAAAAGGAACTATGAATTCTGCTGTCTACCAAGAGATCCTGAAGGAGAATGTCAGACCATCTGTTCGTGTACTCAAGCTGAAATGTACTTGGGTTCTGCAGCAGGACAATGATCCCAAACACACCAGCAAGTCCACCACTGAATGGCTGAAGAACAACAAAATGAAGGCCGTTCATGCTCCAAAACCCTCTAATGTAACTGAATTAGGACAATTCTGCAAAGATGAGTGGGCCAAAATTCCTCCAGAACGCTGTAAAAGCCTCATTGCAAGTTATCGCAAACGCTTGGTTGCAGTTGTTGCTGCTAAGGGTGGCCCAACCCGTTATTAGGTTTAGGGGGCAATCACTTTTTCACACAGGGCCATGATGGTTTGGATTTTTTTTCACCTTTACTAATAAACACCTTCATTTACAACTTGCATTTTGTATTTACTTGTGTTGTCCTTGACTATTGTTTAAATTGGTTTGATGTTCCGAAACACTTAAGTGTGACAAACATGCAAAAAAACAGGAAATGAGGAAGGGGGCAAACGCTTTTTCACACCACTGTATTTGTTTTGTGATGTAGATCTTAAAATGATAATGGATCTGTTTGATTTCAAATGACTCTTTAGTCAAGTGAATTGCTGGTAACTGCAACAAGGGAGTATAAAATGACTACCGGATGCATTCTACTCCGACACTGTGATTCAGCACATGGCAATAGCAATTTTCCTGGGTTTAGTTGTGTAAAACATGTAGTTAAAAACTTCTTTTAGGCCAGGCATGTATGGGGTTAAGGTTTATGGGGAAAAAGTCACACGCTGAATAAATGCAAAAACAACACTTAGATGGATAGTATTGTTCCTTTTTTCTATTTTATGATAAGCTCATATTATGTGTTAGCTGGGTCTGCAGGGATTTTGTCCCAGTCTCTTTCCTGCTTTGGCTACTGCCCTTAGCAGCTGACTCCAATCAGCAATAAGGACAGGAGTATTTAAGGCCAAGATGAAGACAGCTCTAGTGCCAGAGTGCCCTTGCAGTGTGTTTTGACTGCATATGAGGGGTGGTTTTTTTGGGTATCATTTAACCTTTAAACTCACTGTTTTAACCAATATGTAGGTTATAAGTGTGGATGTGTTAACTTTCTGCAGCTCCTGATTAAGAAAACTGCAGGAACCTTGCTTCTACAAGGTTTGGTGACCTTCTGCATCACCAGCAAAAGTCAAAGATGAATGAGCACAGTTTTAAAGGAGACATATCATGCAAAATCCACTTTTTTTAGCCCTAAATACATTTTTTGGTGTCCTTTGATTGTTTAGGAGTGCAGGAAATTTAAATGTATTCTCTCCCGGTGCTGCGTAGATATGTTTATATTCTTTTTGGGTCATAATTTTAAGTATGTTAAGTTTTCTCTATTCCCTGTTTCGTTTTCTTATCTGTCACATCAAAGTATTTGCCGGGGAACTGGAAAACAAGGGCATGGACTTCCAGCTAACCAATTTTGTGAATAAAGTCTTTAAGTCTTGAGTCCTCCTTATTTCTCTGCCGGTAGCTAATTGTATGCTGCTTATCAAGCAGAATCCGCCTGTTTCTACCAACCAAGACTTTTAGTAAGTCTAATCAGGCCTATTACTATTATTAATATTGAGTATTTACAAGTACATGCATTTTAACTTTGGTTCTTTTTTACAGTAGGAAAAGCAATTTCATGCATTAATTATATTTTTTTAAGCTAAAGGGTACTCGACCAATATAAATAACACTCTTAAGATAAATAATAATATAAAGCAGGATAAGTCAAGACAATTTTGTATCCACAATAAAAAGATTTGAAATTAGTTTGAAGCAGAACAAAGCAAAACTTTCAGTGGTTTAGTTTGCCAGAGATCAGAATTTGCCACCAACTGATGCACCTTAAGGTAAAAACATGCCAGGAAGCTGAAAAGCTGAGCAAGTTATAACAGTCCACAGCAGTGATTTAGCAGTCAGCTGCGCGTACATAGCAGTTACACATTTCAATAGTCCAAGTACCGTCAAACCTTACTGCATGCATCCTGACAAAATGGATGATGTCGAGACAAAAAGACACAGCAGTAATTACACCCAGACCAAGTCCTTTCATCACAGCTTATTACAAAGCAGCATCTCCTTATGCTACTCTTTTCCTCCCCCCTTCCCATTATCATGGGGAGTTGGGTGGGGGGGGTGGGGGGGGTCCTCATGAAGATGAGCCCACACCTGTTCAGGTGTTGGGAGCCTCAGGCCAAAGGAAGTGACATCAAAAACAGCAATGACAGATCCAAACACACCCTGCTCTACCCACACATCAGCTTAAGCATCAGCTGAATGACATGCCTCTTCACAGCACTGACTCATTTCCCACAAAACAAGCACCGCCGCAACCCAAGCTCAAGACACGCACACACAGAACAATGAGTACAAACATAGGGTTATAGAGGACAAAATCGTTTTTGTTGACTTCCTGATTACAGAGTTTAATTCCTTGCTGTAGTATAAATGTTTTGATGATAGAGTGGATGACTAGTTTCTTGCCTCTGGCTGTAGGGGACTCACCTCGCCCAGGACTTCTGCCTCCAAGGCTGGCCTCTGACACTCTCATTCCTGACTTAGCCACAGCGTAGATCCGACTCTCCTGCAGAAGGCAACACAGTCAGAAATATTCGAGAGTATTCAACTTAAACATGACTACCACTTTCAGATGGTCTAACATTTTGGCACTTGATAAATCTGTAAGGAAACAACTTGACGTACTGTAAACACATTAAGGAACTATGGCTAATGCGTGCATTATTTTCAGTTCAACAAAAAACAACAAACAAACAAAAATCATACAAGAAGCATTGAGATGTTGAATATATAATACTTGTCTCTCATACCCATGAAGGGAATCGGTGTAAAGGAGGTGTTGGCGGCTTAAGAACTTCTGGATCTAACCGCTCTAGCTCTTCTGCAAGCCCCACAAATGAAACTCCATCCCGGGACAGTTCCTCTGATGCTGGGCCCTCCACTACTCCATCCATGCTGTCTGGGAGTCCATCATCAATGTCCGTCTCTTCCACAACCTGAGAGAAAGGTGATGAGCTGGTGCCTGCGCTCTTAAGAGTGGAGGAAGTAGAGGAAGTTGTCATAATGTCTATGTTAACATTGAGGTGGTGGAGTTTGTCCAAGCTGGGCTGAGGCTGGCTGTAGTGCTTCTTGACCAGTTGGATGCTATCTCTGGGGGTGAGGGGAGTCCGTACCTTAGGTAACGTCATGCTGGTGCCTGACTGGTGACCTAGAGGCGGGTGAGGATTGGGAAAGGGATTGTTGGTGGAGGGGGAGCGAGACAGCAGCACGCTGTTGGGTGCTATTCTAAAAGACGGTTCTGGAGAACTTGGTCCATGTGCCATCTCGTAGGCCGAAGATGAAGAGGAAGAGGAAGAGGAAGAGTGAAGACACTGAGAGCGAAATTTGCTGTTGAGCTCATCAGAGGAGTTGTCTCTGTCAGAAGACCCTGCCTGGCCCTCTGGAAGCTCTGGTGCACTGATGGAAAGAGAATTGGTGGGGCCCTCCCTGCTCCGACTCTGAGAGAGAACATCACGAGCCGCCAGGTCTCCGAGGCAAATCCCTTTACTGACTTGCTCAGGAGTTCTTTTCACGTCTGAGAAAGTACAACAAGGTGTGATTAAATCGGAGCTAACCTATAAAAGAAGGAGAGTACGCTGATAAAGTGGTTTATTACATTTTTTTTGTACAGAATGCTACAGCACAGCAGCTGGAAGTCTTCTAAACATTTAGGTGTATTTCTTTATACATACTGAACTTATAAGGAAGACAGGAAACTTATTTTATGAATATTAATGTAAGCATGAGTAACAACAACAAAAGTAATGCGGCAGACGACATCATTACCTACTGCAGAAGCATCTCTTTGGACTGTGAAAAAGTCTTGAGCCACCCCTCATTTCTTTTTATTTTGCTTTCAAGGAGCCTGACTTTCTTGTAATTTTTTAAAGCAGCCTTGAACAATAGTTTCCAGACTTTTCTTGGGAAATTGGATACTTTTTTTTTTTTTTTTTTTTTTTTTTTTTTTAAATTTGTTTTTTTTTTTTTTTTTTTTACTAATTTTTAGTACAGTCCTTGTACCTGACCATTTTCAGACGAATGTTTTTTGTGCGTTAAGTTACGTAACACTAACCTATAACTCATTCAAGCACTAAAAAGGGCACTTAATTGAAGGAATGAACCAGTGATGTACCTACACATAACAGACAACTTAGCAAGGGACCGATTTTAAATTGTATCTCTAGGAACTTACTAGCAGCCTGTTGCAAAAACACATAATTTGTCCCCATTTTATAAGTTGAACTGACAAAAAAATGTGACAGATAATCCAGTTTGACAGGCATAAAATAGTATTTTGCACAAACAAGGCAATTTCCAAAGAGCTATTAGCTGAGAACTTGGCATATCTCAGCATGGTGTGGAGTGTGTCCATAAAAACTTTGAGAAAACTGGACAAGTGGAAGACAAAGGGAAATTCATGTCCTTAAGAAATAGGGAAAAAAATCCAGCAAAGATCTGACACAGGACCTGAGAGATGCATCTGGTCCTGCAGGTAATCCATCTACTGTTCACCTAAGCCTCATTACAACGGATGGGTGGCTGTCAAGAAGCCATTCTTAAGAAAGGGAAACAGGGAAAAAAGGCTGAGGTGTGCTAAATTACACAAGAACTGGACTGAAAATAAGTTTTAACAGGTCTTATGAATCCAAATATGAAATTTTTGGTTCAAATTGTCATCAATATGTACAGAGTTCAAGAGAGAGGTACAACAGTGAGTGTCTACAGTCTACAGGCTCTGTCATGGTTTCCGGCTGCATTTCAGCCAGTGATGTTTGCAGATTTTGTCAAAACTGATGGAATTAAGAATGCAGAAAAGTACCGCCAGATTTTGATCCACCACGCAATAAAATCTGGAAAGACGGCAGCTTCATTTTTCATCATGACAATGATCCCAAACACAATGCCAATGCAGTTAAAGCACACCTGGATACACAAAAAAACATACACATACGCACATAAACACACACATATTGGAACACTATTAGTTATGGATTATGAGACCTCAAAATCATTGAAGCACCGTGGGATATTTTGATGCAACAAAAGGCAGCCAACATCCAAAGAAGAGCTTTGAATATCCTTCAAGAAGCCTGGAGAACTGTTCCTGAAGACTACTTAAAGAAATTACAAGAAAACTGCCTGAGAGGGTTCAGGCTGTGTTGAAGAATAAAGGTGGCCATTTCAAACTCATCAGAATTGTACAAACTGATTTTGCCTTATATACTGTAGTTCCACGTATGCTTCCATATTTCATCCATTCATTTTCCTGGCAAAATATAAAGAAATGAGGAGTGGATCAAGACTATTGCACAAAACTGTAGGCATCTTGTTTTCAAAAGACTTCTTCTAAGATCTTTCCATTCACAGCTTTAAGAAAATGTAAAAAGAAAATGAAACTTTCAAAATCTAATATTTCATTTTGCAACTAACAAGGGCAGAAATCGCTAAATCAAAGCAAACAGTACCTAACACTAAACACCAACGAGCACCACATTGAAAATACCCATCACATTTTGGAATGGTTTGTAATCACCCTCAAATTCCCCCATTGTTACTGGCTCTACCTGACCATGTGATCAGCCCAGCTTGCATTCCTTCTCCATCCCAGCATAATACAAATTAAGTGCAACACACCTGCTGGCAGGGTCTTGATGTTTGAGTTGGCCCAACGGGAACCTGTCTGTCTCCAGCTGTCATCTTGGGCAGGTGGTGTGCCAGGGCAGCTGGGAGGAAACAGGGGGCTGCTGGGCACCAGGTGTGTATCCATTACCGGGGAGGTGGCCGGGGATGCAGAGGATACAGGTTTCTCTAAGAGAGCTAGAAAAGAAAGAAAATGCGACTATATTATGAGCTCCTAGCTCTCAATTCTGTATTTGTCTACATGACTCTTGTACTTTACTGCTGGTCTCTATACACCTGAAGCTGTACCCACATTGCAGTTTGTCTTGCAGCAACATTATCTGTTCTGACTGCTTTAGGTTTGCCATTTTCAGCTGCTGGTTCTCTTGCTCCATCTGTAACTCAACATATATGCAACATTAGCCACAAGTCAATGTACTCTTTATCATCTATATACATTAGTTATTAGGGATGTATCCATGCCTATCTTACCTCCCTAAGCTTAAAGGTGACCCAGTCTTTAATCTTGGCAGCCTTCTCCTCAATGGTCTTTGCCTCCTGGGCTCTGACTAAGATCTATGAGCCAGGAAAAAAAACAGGTTCTGTTGAATTTTCAACATACATTTCATGGACATAAATGGACATTTCTGTTCTGTATCTGATGTTCTGGCCATACCTGTTTTTCCAGCTGCATCTCTAATCTCTTTATTACGCCATCTTTCTCTTGAACCTGATTGGTCAGGTCTTGATACTTTCTGTACAACGAGCTCTCTGATTCACTGGTTTGTATGTTTGCAGACTTCAGCTTCTCTTCCATGACATGGATCTGAAAATCAAAATCAGAGGAGTGAATGCGCATGCATTCATTCACTAATGGATTACATGGATGGTTTCATTTTGATGGGTACCAGACAAAACGAAGAGCAGAAGATGGAGGATTTTTTTTTTCTCTGATAAGAAAAAAAGTTTGGTTTTATGGCACCATTAAAGTACCATTTACAGAAAACACCTGGAATAGCCAGCAGTGACAGCAAATTAACAATGAAACCTGACATCAAGAATGGCTGAGTATGTGTGATATGTATGAGGATTCTAATCCTAAAACTATACGCTCCTGTTGTTAAGTACAATCAAAGAGTGATTCTTACTAAAACTGAGAAATGCTTTGGTTATCAGCTCAATCAGTGTGTTACATATATATATAATAGTGTGCAAAAGCCTTGAACTACCACTCATTTCTTTCTGCTTTGCTAGAAAAATGGGAAATACTTGCTGCAGTTTAGTGAAACGTGCAAGCTTACATGAAATACAGTATGTAATGAACTCTCTTAGGTGAGGTTTCTTGTTATTTCCTTAAGGAAATAATTCTTCGGGTTCTTGAAGGATGTTCAAAGCTCTTCTTTGGATGTTGGCTGCCTTTTGTTGCATTCTCTCTCAAGATGATCCCACACTCGTTCAATAACATTGAGGTCTGAGGTCTGGGTAGGCCAATCCATAGCTGATAGTGTGTTTTTACTGCATTGGCAGTGTGTTTGTGTGTGTCACTCAATTGCTTTCCAGATTATATGGGATGGTGGATTAAAATCTGACTTTTCCAATAGTTCTATCAATTTTGACAAGATCTCCAACACCACTGGCTGAAATCCAGTCACAAACCATCAGACATGAAATGGAAAGAAATGAGTACATTATTATTTATACAATATGAAAACTATGGGATGTAAATGTGTTTAAGGAAAATATTATTATGGACTATGAAAATACATTTTCATATTTTTTAACCATTTTAAAAAGCTATTAAGACTAGTCTCCCCAAAGTAACTGCTCTAAACAGTTTATCCAGATCAAACACAAGTACAAGGACACCCAAAATGTTAGGATACAGTATGGATGCTTGTAATGGACAACATGGGTGGGAGTTTTATTATCTGCTTTAATTTTCTCTTAATAAATTTGGCTGGCCTGTGGCTTTTGGACTCCCCGACTCTCTCATTAATTGTTATTTCCTCTTTTAAGTGATATTAGTGAGTACAATGTAAGTTAAAACAATGGCCTTCTACCTGTTTTTCAGCATTCTCAGCCCGCTGGTCAGCCTCTGTCACTCTCTGCTCCAGCTCCTGCATCTGAAGTAGAGACGAAAGAGGTTAAAATGGTTTCTGACTTGGGTCAGCTGTCTCTGCATGGGATGCCAAGGAAGTGGGTTGAAAGTTTGAGGTGGTCATGGGAAAATCCCAAGCTCTCACAAAGAGAAAGGCGGGCTCCGTGCTCTCCATAAAAAGTTTCATTTAAAGATAAAAACATCTACAGATCATGCACTCTATCAGAAACTGGCTTAGACCTCTGAGGCAGAAGTCTGCCTGCCTACACAAACACACACCTGCAAATGCGCCGAGAAACATTTAATCCTTCATTATCATTTCTAACATTGGAAAAACTTTAAAAGATTAATGTAGGGGGACTTTTTTAAACAAGCCAACTGTATTAGAAAAACATTTGTAATAACAGGTATATTTAAGAATTACTAAGTGGACAGTGTAAGTGGCTGAGAAAGTAAAATAAAGGGCAATATGGATTAAACAAAGTCTAAGAAGGCCTTATAATGAATTACACACACAGGCATACTGCAGACATAGCAGAGAGGCCCTCAGAGGAGGCTGAACATCTTTCACGCAACTACTTCTGGTCAAACACAAGTGTGATAGAATAATGCTAGGGTGTGTGCACAGGCTTGCGTCACCTTTTGTGCAAGCATGCGTACTCATACTTTCAAAGGCAAACACTGTCCATCCTGCAAGTATGCGCACATCTGCAAGGACTCTCACTCGCTCTCAAACACACACGCACACAGAGAAGTGAATACACAGAGCATCCCTTCGTATGAGTTCAGTGACCCAGTTGAAAGGAGAACAAACATACTAATGGATTCACTCTGCTTGCGAGATGCATTTGAATTCCTCTTGTCATTTTTATTCCCCTTCTCTTTATCTCTCTCTGTCTTTCTTTATGCCTTCTCATCACCTCGACAAAGGCCCCCTGATTCCCAGAATCCACCGCTCACAACATTTGAACACTTCCCCGCAGCCGGCTTAACACTCACTAAAGCCAGAGCACATCTGCAAGGGGAGACGTGGGTGGAGACGGATGGTTAGTGGTTGGATGACTGCTCACCTCAAGGTCAAAAGCCTTCATCGTGAGTCAAGCACAAACCATACTTGTCCTCATTTAACAAAACGGAAACAGAAGAGGAAAACAAGGACTTTAGGTAATAGTAAAGTACCACAGAGGTCACAATCTCTTCCACAAACATTTCACAGGTACAGAGAACTTTTGAAGGAACTCCAACATCGGGAATGAGGGTCTAAATAAGTTCTGGGAAGAGAGCACTTTTCTAAAAGGACAGGAACTGTGGGAGTGCTGGCAACACTTAACATTTCTAACTGATTGAGTATTCACAACATTTGATTTCAGCCACCGTTTTTTAAACTCTTCATCTAGTTTGTCCAGTATTCTTCAACACATCAAGAGAAATTGCAGAGGAAATCGGATCAATGAAAAGGTTCAGATCTCATTAATCTTTCATGCTTTTCCTTTTGGCTGGTCCCTTTAGGGGTTACCAGATCGTCTGCCTCCATCTCAGCCTTTGCCTCTGTCACACCAACCATCTGCATGTCCTCTCTCACAGCATCCATGAATCTTCCTTTCCTTCTCTCATTGCCTTTGAACATGTCTTACCCCTCTCCTCTTCCTTTGTCTTCAGCCAACAGTAGCATGTTTTCCACCACCACCCTGCTGTCCAACAGAACAGGGTTTTTTTTTTGTTTGCTTGTTTGTTTTTTGCATGTTTCACATGTCAGCCGCAAGTTTACTTTTGCAGGTCTTAAATAGGTGCCGGAAACAGAGACAGACAACTAACTATGTGAGGGAACCTTTTAGTCCCCTGAAAACAATTCCTGGAACTGGATATAATCTGGGTACTTTGGGTAGAGACACAACTAATGTTGGACAGATGTGCCTGAAGAAATGCCACAAGAAGTGTTCAGTGGACAACTCATCGGATCTTGGGTCATGGGATTAAGGTGAGATCTAGCCAACATTTGTAGTGTAAACTTCCAAGTGAGGTCTGTATAGAGAAAATATATATACACAAGGAACTTGAACTACAATCATAATTAAATTTTATCAAAATAATACCCGAGTGACAATGATAAATGAACACAAAAGCTTTTGAATACGGTTGTTAAATGGTTCATAGTGTTGCAGCAATATAAATAAATTGTGAGTGCTTAGGTTGATTTGATTAGTCCGTCTATGCAATCAAATGTGTTAGCTGATGGTCAAAAACTGACCTTAAGCTTTGAGATATGGACAGACAGTGGAAGCTGATACTGTTATTTGATCTCTGCTGTTCAGTTATGGAATAGTTGAGCTGAGGCCCGAGGTGCTTAACAGGAGTGGCACAACTGTCTCAACTACTCTGCATCAGTCAGATCACCGAGTAAAACATTAGATTCTGCTGCTGAGAATCTTCAAATTCTTGCATTAACACACAATTGAACTGTGCAGTGTAGTTTAGTTGGACTCAGGCCCACACATGCCCCCCCCCCCCCCCCCCCCCCCTCTTTTATCTTTGTCCGACTTAACGCACAAATATAGTT
>VUQK01001276.1:6773-23269 GCA_015106715.1 Bujurquina vittata | reverse complement strand
GTGCAGGGGGTTTTATTGGGCCCAGGCCCCACACATCCCCCCCCCCCCCCACACACACACACATGCATATTTAACTCTTTAAGAGATTAGCTGACAATAATGTTACCAGATTAATCCTTAAGCGTGTGCCTCTTAGCAGAAATGAAAATGGCAGAGTGAGGCATAATCTTTTAGCTAATTTTGCTTTATTCGTACAGTGATTTTTGCAGGGTTTATTATTGGGAGGCAAGGTGCGGTCTGTCTTTTCCTCAGCGGGAATTCATGGGGCGGAGATAAGATGAGAACAGCCAAGAGACAGCAGATCTTCCATTTCCCAGACAGTTAACAGATCTGTCGCAGCTTTTGCTGTCAGAAACAAGTGACAGAAGTCTGAGCCCACAGCCTGCATTTCAAGCTTGTCGGCTTAATTATCTAAATCGGACAGATTTTCCCCTGTCCAATGTTTTTTGCACAGTCTGATCTTGGAGTGAATGTGATGGGATGCCCAGTCCTTGGGAAACTGTAGCATACTGTTAACACACACCTGAATACTTGAGACCACAAAACATGTGCTTTTATAGGGGTGCTCCCACTCACTGATGGTCAGTTCATCAAATGCATTTGATTAGCAGCACCTCTAGCTGCCTCTTGATCTGTTAATTCCTATGGAAGCAGTAAGAGTGCACTTAATTTTTCATATGACAATGTAGAATCCTGTGGAGGAAAATGACAATATTCAGGATCTGAACATCTCATAATTACAACAATTTTTTTTTCTTACAGTATGTACAGTACCAGGCATACTCACGTACTCATATAAATGGGTGAGTGTGTCCAGACATTTGACTGGTAGTGTACACGCATGGTCACCACTGATCACAAAGGCCATCACATTAAACATTAAAGAGCACTGGAAAAGATGGGTAATCTAGAAATTGGTTTCACTGTGAAATATTTGCTTACTGCAACATTCCACCTGCCTCCCAGTGTTAACTATTAACCTTTGCATGCAGTTTATAGCTAAATGCTCCCATTCAATTACTAAATATTAAAACTGCTTTTTCAAAACAGGAAAGAAAAATGCAACACTGACAGTTAAAAATAATACATGCACAAAGAAATAGATAATACTCTCCTCAATTATTAATCTTATAAATCTACTTTACACAGTGTAACATGGATGGATATGGGGAAAAGACGGTGTTAATTTTTATCAGCAGCACAGATGTCATAGGAAGGTTTCACAAGCGACAAAACAACAACAACAACAAAAACTAAACAGCCTTAAGATCAAGTATAGACTTTTACAGCTAAACTATTTAAAAGCGCTGATCCAAACATGTCTCCTCATGAAAATAAATGTTTATGCACACCAGCGTGTACTTAGTGACCTCACTGCAGGCCTCCTTGCTGACTGAGAACACTTGTCTAAGTCTGATAACAACGTTTTACTCCTGGGGCCATGTAAGGCTTATGGTAGAGATTAATTCAATTTGTCCAGCATCCAATTAGCCAAGTAATGAAAGGAAACCTAGAAGTGGGAAGACCAACCAATTTAAAAATTCCTCTGAATGAGGTATAGCTGGGACTGCCTAATTAGATGTGAAACTTTAAACTTTCTGGATTTACCTCCTCAAAGCTCTAAATCCACTAAGTCCCATTAAGGATCCTGATTGAACTCTTCTTATAAAAGTCACCTCTTGAATGGTTCCCTCTGAGGTCTTGATTTTCTTCCTTACCAAGTTAAAAAAGGATCATTTTGTTGAAAATGCGGTGATGAGACAGATCAGTTGTGACTAAACTTAACAGTTACATTTTATTTATTTCTGGGGATGATTTTCTTGCTTTGACCCTTGTTCCTTAGTCAGTGTGTTTATGCAGTTAAAGTCAAAGTCAAAGTGAACTTTATTGTCAATCAAGACCATGTAATAATATATTACACAGGAGACTGAAATGCCGTTTCTCCTATAACTCCAAGATGTGCAGAATAAAAAAACAAGCATAAATGACACAACTATACAACTATATACACACAACAGTGTTTTGTTTCCTTTGGTTTACCCTTCATTTGTTCAACACATTCACGGTCCCCCTCAGATTTATTAACGGTTGTGTCCCCAAAAGCTACATTTACCATTATGAAAACTCTTTTTATATTCTTTGGGATAACTTTCAGTTTTATAAGCTAACTGACAACATAGATTACACTTTCCCAGTCTACAGTTAAAACTCAAACAAATTCCTAAATACAGTAATCTTCCTATTACACTCCTCACGTGGCAAATGGGGCATCTCCTTCCCTCTTTCTTTTCTCCTTCACTCTCAGTCAGCCTCTGGAGATAAATGCCATGTCACAGGCAAACGCGTCAATTCTTTTTTCATGTTTTTCCATACCAAAGTGGGTCAATGCGTAAAACACTCCTAACTTGGCAAGAGAGGAGATGAAGAGCGTGAAGCAGTCTTTCCAAACAGTAATAACATGACGGAATGGTAGTCACTCAGCACCCTCCCCCCCTCAAAAAAGCTCAGAAAAACACACTCAGCAGCACGGGCCTCTACTTAAACCCAGCTTTGCACTGTGTGTTTGTGTGTGTCAGAGTTTATAGTGTGTGTATATGTTTATAACAGAGAGAGTGAAAGAATAAGTGAGAGATTAATTAACTTTTTCACCAAAAAAAACAAAACTTTTAGCTGCACGGCCAAAAATGAGACAGAAAATGGGGACGAGAGTAGTTAGTTTAGTCTATTTTCAGCTGCAGACTACTGTTTGGTTTACCACTAGATCGAGTATTTATGAACACTTCCTGAATATTTCCATCAGCTTAATAATTAGATTGGATTGCATTTTGTACAGTCAGCCTGTCATCATTTATTTTCAAACTGACTAATCATTAGCTAGTTATCTATGCACCCTGCATGCATTGCTTCCAGTAACCGCAGTTACTATCGAGGTTTTAATGACATGTGACCACTAACTATGTGACTTTAACTTGTCTGCCATTTTGGAAATGTGACAATCATGGTGATAACAAAGGATCCAGTGTACAAGGCTTCAGTAACACAAGCCTACAGACTATCTGTGGCAATCTGGCAAGCACCAGTTGTGAGGGGACAAATTAGTGTTCCCTGACCAATTACAAGTGGTTGCTGGAGTTTCATGGTAGTCGCTGGGAAAACTATTGCTAAAGCCCCAGTGATACAGGCCTACAGACTGCAGACCCTCTGGCCACCACGTGTTACTGGGGAAAATGTGCATCTCCCAACTGGTTGTGAAAAACTTCCTTGGGATTGCTTTGATCATAAGCATATTGCTGCAGTGGTAGTTTGACACTGGCCAGCCACTCTCTGAGCTGTGCTGAAACTGTGAAAAATGCAACACACACTGGAAATAGAGAACATTTGAAATTCAAAGTAAAAGTTGTACCTTATTATACAGCCATAACTTTTTATTTTTACTGGTAATCCTTCACCATTTCAGGTTTGCATCACACTTTTCCAAAAATTGTACTACCGTTCAGCCAGTAATTTGCAATTATTTGCAGACAAATAGGAAAAACTAAAAGGTAACTGTGGCAGTCTGCAAGCAACCAAAGCAATCACTAGGAGGAAGAGTCAGCAACCTCTAGGAAGCACTGCCAACCAGTTGGGGAATGCACATTTTTTCCTAGCAACCAGTGGTTGTATCACTTCCAATATGGTGGAAAATACTCGGCAATATGCGTATGACGCCACATCAGAAATATCGATACAGTAGGGTTATTATGATACTAGGATTTTAGACTTAATACCGGTACCCAAGCAAATAGTCAATACTACAGGTTATTAAAAAATGAAGAGGGTTTTTTTTAAAAAAAAAAAGATTAGCTCAATACAAACAATAACAATGAATAAATACACTGATTCTAAGTTGCAATGCAAAAAATAAATAAATACACTAACATAACAGTAACGTATAAGCTGAACTCAGTTCTGCTCAATATTAATTTTAGCTCTTTATAAGCCTGTAAGAAACAGTCCCAGTTTCTCATGTGGCCTCTTGGGAAATTAATTGCCCACCCCTGGTAGTGGAACGTTTTATTAATGACTTTCTAAATGTTAATATGTATGTGTTTGTTTATATGCTGCTTGGGATCTTACAGGAGGTTTGAACGTGGCAGAAGACACAGCAGGGACTCGTTCTGCTCTCATCAGCCACAGGGTTATGCATGGACTGCAAACATACTGCTGACTGACTGAACCACTCTACAGATCTGGAATTGTAAACAATAAAGAAAGCAAATAAAAGCACCTCAGAGCTATTTGGATCTCAACACCATCCACGTGTAAATCAACTTTAAATGGAATAAAGGTCACAACAGGGAAATGGATTTCTGCTGCTAAACTCATGCCTTCCTCTAATCCAAACATTTCCAGTTTTACCAACAAATCTTCAGCAGAAAACTGAATCTCCTGATGACAGTTGATTACTTTCCAAAGCGTCTGGTAGACAGGCCTTACAAGAGCCACAATTTTACAAGCATTTGGCCAGCAACTGGCGGTTATTTCCCAAGCTTGAGGGGAAGCACCAGAAGTGAGTTAAATGCTAAATATTCCTTTTGGCTGAAACTGTAGCCAACCCCTGATGACACACAATGAGTGGACCGAGTGTTTACCAAATAAACTGGGTAATCTCATCTGTCTTTCCTCGCACTCATAAACATACAGTCATCCACACCTGTATTTCTAGCTGAGCCACGTGCTTTAATAGTTTCCTCATGTACAAAACACTTAAACACACTCCCAGATCACAAGAAGAAGGTGATGAAGCAGTGTTTGGTCAGAATATCTAGCAGCATGTCTAATGTGGCAGATCAAAGAAGCACGACAAGTTTAAATTTCCATAATACTATGGTCCAAAAAGCCACACATAGTTCATACTGAACTATTTATGCCACATCACTACACTTAAATATGTGATAAAGTTTATACCTTAAGCCAAACAAAACACAATGTAAGTGCCTGAAATCGTCGAGCTTTTGTTGAATCTCAGTTTTCAGAAAAAAGAATTGTCCTGAAGCTTGTAAAGCAATATTTTAGGACAATTTTACCAGTTTCTGTTTTCACTCTAACAACTATGGTAAAATAGCCTGAGAATAAAAGGAGACTATCTTCAATAAAGCCATTTCTGTGCCTGGCTTTAGGTTTTAACAAACTCCAAAAACTTTTCCCATTTGTGGGTTTTTTGTTCTTTTTTCTGCGGCTTTCTGCTCACTGGACAGGTATTATGACCTAAAATGAGTTTTGTCAGTTAAACTAGGTTGTTCAGTCAGAAGCACCGGGTATTTTTGAGGTATGAATTTAGTAAAAGCTAGTTTCTGTGCAAAAAAAAAAAGAAGAAAGAAGCAGTAACCCTAAAGGTCAAACAAAGAGGCAAAACTCTATGCCTAAGCACTTTCTAACCTTTGCACACTCTGATGGATGCATCGGGGGGCAACTCGGGTTTCAGGGGTCAATCCAGCAACCTTCTGATTAGCAGACAATCCGCTCTACCGCTTGAGTCACAGATACCCACATTTAGCTTTGTACAAAAATCAGTTAGACAGTGTTTGATCCCTGTAGGCTTTTCCCCGCCAAACGACAGCTATAACTGTGTCACTCTGAGTGAATCAGGAATGGATTAAAAGGCACTCTAAAAAGTTGGCTGTAAAGTCTCTCTTGTAAGTAAATTTGATTCTTAGCTTTCCTTTCAGAAGATAAAATTAGCATTCCATAATATCCCATGTAACATCACAGTGAATTATAGTTAAACCTAGTTAATCAAGGTAGCTAGCCAGTAGCCAGCGCCTGCATCGAAGTATGAATGGATCTAGTTTGAGACAAACACAATGCTCACTTCTCGAAGTAGCCCTGCCATTTATCCGGGTTTGTGACCAGATAAATAGCAGGTATGCAATATTTTACAACACCCTGAAGCTTGGAGAGTGTGTCCTCCTGGTCTTGAATCAGGGCTCATTCCTGTTTATACTTCAGAGCTAAATCTATAGATCTACACTGCAGGTATGTCTTAACTGCTGACCCCTGTGAAACCCTATAATGCAACGTACAGTGTAACCTGATTTGTACCTCCCTGGAAATGTTACTACACAGTGTGTCTATGGAGCCTGTGAATAACCTGTTCAGTACCATTGATTTCTCCTGTGCATTTCTGGCTAATTTCTCACTGCTGTTTCTGAATTTATCAGTGCCAGAATAAAAATCACCTCAATATGATTATTTATCACAATCTTAACATAAAGACTCATTGATGTCAGCAAATTCCCAGAGGGAGATTGCAAAAATATAGCTTCCCACAACAAAGAGTGGGAGACCCTTGAGGGAAAGAAGTCGCCACATTTTAATTGTTTCTATTGTGGCTAGCATTGCATGTAGAACACCAGGAAACCACCACAGGGTAATGAACACATATTTCACCACGCACAAGCATGAATGCTGGCAACAAATGCAGGCAACATTGTGGACTCTACAAAGATTCATCTGCATGCTGATGAAGCTGGATATCCTCTGCATCCTATACAGATGATATCCAGCTTTATCTATCCACGAAGACAGATGACACACACCAATTAGTTAACCTACAGGAATGTCTTAAAGGCATAAAGGACTGGATGACCTCTGATTTCCTGCCTCTAAATTTAGATAAAACTTAAGCAATACAAACCCTAGGAACACAGTGTCTAACCACAGCCTTACTCTGGATGGCCTTGACCTCCAGTAACACTGGGAGGAATCTTGGAGTCATTTTTGACCAGGATATGTCCTTCAATGTATATATTAATCAGACAAGTAGAACTGCTTTTTTGCATTTGTGCAATATTTCTAAAATTAGAAACATCCTTTCTCAGTGTGATGCTGAAAAGCTAATTCATGCATTTATTATTTCTAGGCTGGACCATTGTAATTCATTACTATCAGGCTGTCCTAAAAGCCTTCAGCTGATCCAAAATGCTGCAGCTAGAGTACTGACAGGGACTAAACAGAGAGAGTATATTTGTCCCATATTGGCTTCATTTCATTGGCTCCCTGTTAAATCGAAAAAATCCTTCTTACATACAAGGTCTTGAATAATCAGGCTGCACCTTATCTTAAAGACCTCATAGCACCGTATCACCCCAATAGAGCATGTTGCTCTCAAACTGCTGGCTTACTTGTGGTTAATAGGGTAATTAAAAGTAGAATAGGGAGGAGAGCCTTCAGCTTTCAGGCCTTTTTTCTGTGGAACCAGCTGCCAGTTTGGATTTATGAGACAGACACCCTTTCTATTTAAGAATAAGCTTAAAACTTAACTATTTGATAAAGCTTATAGTTAGGACTGGATCAAGTGACCCTGAATCATCCGTTAGTTAAGCTGCTATTACTGGTATTTCTTTTTCATTCACGTCTTTTCACTCTGTTTATACAGCACTCTGCATTTAATCATTAATTATTATTAATCTCTGTCTCTCTCCCACAGCATGCCTTTGTACTGTCTCCCTCCCCTCACCCCCAACAAGTTGCAGCAGATGACCGCCACTCACTCAGCCTGGTTCTGCCCGAGGTTTCTTCCTGTTAAAAGGGAGTTTTTCCTTCCCACTGTCGCCAAGTGCTTGCTCATAGGAGGTCATTTTGACTGCTGGGTTTTCTTTGTAATTTTTGTAGGGTGTTTACCCTACAGTATAAAGTGCCTTGAGCCGACTGTTTGTTGTGATTTGGTGTTATATAAATAAAACTGAACTGAATATAATTAAATTCACCATAGTTCTAAAATCCTCCTGGTCCCGAACCAGGGATCATTCACATGTAAGGCAAATGGATTAACCAATACATTATGGACCATTAATACTCAGGCTTATTAAGTAACCAAACTCTGAGTGTGAAATCTTTAAATTATTCTTTTAAAACAATGAGATGACCATATTAGCACGTGCACTAAGTTTTAAAGGAGCAATACCATATTTCTGTGTTTAAAATTGTGATAACTTATAAGTGTCCTAAATGCTGCTCATCATTTATTTCTAGCGTTTTTTAAAGAGTTAGCAGTGAATGAGCGAACAAGAGAATGATTCGGGGCGGTTTTTGTGAGTAACTACTACCCATGATGCTTTTTACTCTCACCTTCTCTGCCAGCAGTTCTCGGATTTTCCCTGCCTGGAGCCGGAACCTCAGCAGCTGCATTTCAAGAGTGATACAGCGTTTCTGCCAGTCCACACTGGCCGCTCCAACGGCTCCTGCCCCGCTGCTCTCCAACACGTCAGCCATAGCGAGAATTCAGGGCTCTTCCTCTGGACTGAAATACAGAAAACACAAATCTGCTTGTAAACTTTGTGCCTGCATGGTTTGACTTTAATGGTTAAGAATCTAACGCTCATGAACTCAAAAAACTGCAAATCTGATGAAAGGCAGAAAAGGACATCCCTGAAAAAAAAACATCCTGGAAAGGCATTTCCTTAAGAGCTTCAGCTTCTGTTTTCATTTACAGTACAAAACCTTTGCTGACCACACTTCCCATGATTAACATGAGGAAACATGAGTAACGCAAATACTCATGATGAATCCACAATGACACAAGTTTAATGAAAGCTTCCTTTTACTTTCTGTGTTTCTCTGTGACACATAAAGACTAAAAAGAGACATACATGCAAACACATGTGCTGGGCACATAAATAAACACTGTAGAGAGATCACCACAGGATGATTTTTCTTCTTGCTTATTCTCCTCAGTCTCTGCACATGCCCACACACACTGAACAAAACCTCAGCAGGGAGACTCTTTGTCAGTGGGGGAGCCGGTTCATGCGTACTGGCTCTCAGGTCTGCCAGCCACAAAGCAGGTCAGCGCTCTGCTTTTTAGCCAAACTACCTACTAACCCAATCCCCTGCTCTCTCCCCCATGCAATCCCTTCTTAATTACAAGGAAGGAGCGAAACGGGATCCTGTGCAGCACAATAGTGTCTTTCTGCATGACAGTCCCATCACAGCTAAAGAGGGGGGCACCAGCTTGCCGCAGCAAAGAAAGGAGGAAAGAATGTGTGACAGTGAATGGGCCGAGCGCCGAATGTGGGAAACTGGGGTGCTTAAGTTATTTTTACCTGAGGACAAGTGACTAGTGCTTTTTTGTCTCTGACAAGAGGCATTTAGAGAGGTTCATTTAGAAAGGTTAAAGGCCTACTGTGTGAACTCAAAGGTGTGATTATCTTGAGATAAAAGTAGTTTTAACTATCAGCTTCGAGGTTGTCTGTTAGTTTGCAGTTTTGTGTGAACCATTGCACATTCAAATGAAGACAAATGAAGCCCAAGGAAGTTATAAATGCAGAGTTTTCAGACAGAAAGACATCCCGTCTCAAAGTGTAGCCAGACACCGTCAGCAGAACAGCAGACGTTCAAAGTCCAGCAACTATAACTGCACCATGGCGCTCCCTACAATTAGCATGCTCATAAATACAGGCCTAGCAAACAAATTACAGAAGTCATGCGAGTGGAGGTTTCTGCCAGCCAACCACTGTACCCAGGCTGGACAGTCAAGGTCCATCTACCAAGATTTCCTCTGTCTGTCTCTCTCTCTTTCTCTGGGGCAAAAAGGAGGGTATGCGGGTCATGTAAAGCCAGACGCCACTGTGGGTAAAAGTTGGGATCAGTGGGCTTGAATGAGGCCTTCTGGGTCACACTGTGGAGAACAGGCAAAGACAAGGCCAGATGCTCCTCCAGGAGCTCAAACAGCTGGGTGCAAACAAGCCATTTGCTTGTTAAACACTCTCAGCACTGCTATGCTAATTCTCCCTGAACCGATTCCTTTAGTACTCTTTGCTTGATGGACACATGGGGGTTGTTAAAGCTATGGCCCACCTGTGCCCACATGAAGAATCAGCAAGTGTAACGTTAAACTTGCACAGGGTGAGGAGGGAAGGCAAAGTTACAATTCTTTTCTGCTCACTGCCTCGGAGTGCATGCAGATAAAAATGAACCCCACGACACCAGCTTGTCAACAATTAGTTTAGTCTCAAGGTGCATGGGAGCAATATAGCCCAACATGAATTAAACTGGAGTCATTTTCTCCTTTTTCTCCACCCTCCATCACGGGATGGTTTACAGAAAGTCAGAAGATAATTTTCCACTGAGTCTAGTGTTAAATATGATCTGATAAATACTATTCTCTGCTCCATTATCTTCTCTGGTGCTGGAAGCATTCAGGTGGTAGGGTTAGCAAAGAAAAAAAAAGCCAGGACAACAAAAACAAGCTTTCCAGGATCTACATGGTAGATCCATGTTTGGTAATGCTTGGGCCACCCAGAGCGGATGGGTGGGGAGGTGCATGGGAGGGATGTAGCCCAGGAACGGTGAGTGCTCTCCTGGCAGCAGATAGATGTGAAGGCCCCAGGAGCGTCTCTACTTCCATCTAGCTGCAAGAACATGCGCACAGCCGTGGCCAGAGCAAACACCGGGAAAGACGACTGAATGGAAACGCCGCCGCAACGATCCCAACAGGATACTTTCTACGGCTGCCATTGCAGACGACTGCTTCCCACTGACAGTTACACTGCATTATTCCTGAAACTGAGTGAGATTTGATATTCAGAAAGATGAGTTTTTATTTGTGAGCACAGATCTGAATAAAGCAGTTTGGATGGGGCAATGTGTGACTGCACCTTTGCCATTCCGCGTACAAAAAAGGATAAGTCTCATAAAGTCAGTCCTTTTGTTGACATGAACCTCTTTAATCACCGCATATTCAAACACACACTCCGCGGTCAATCGTAACTCTTCAGTGCTTGCTTACCAGAGCGCAGGCAGACACAGATGGAGATACACAGAGGAATAGATTGGAAACAGAGCCATGTGCGCACACACACTGACACACTGCTGAGCATGCAGCTGTGGTGATGTAAGTGATTAGGTGGTTCAGTCATATCATCCCCACCAGACATTTCAAATCCCCAACGTTGCTGTCTCCAAAGAGGTCCAACTTGGCTTCCCTGCATTCTGGCATGTCCCCCCACTTTGAAAAGGGCTCCCATCAGACTGCACAGCAGCTTGTGTGTAAATCTGGGTCAGTCACAGCAGATTTGTGTCAGCGTGGCAGATCTTTGTGTGTGTAGGAGCTGACACTGACGAACTATCCGAGAGCACGAGGAGTCAAGTGTGGGTGTGTTAAATATTGCCTTATCTTCTCCTCTGTGGCCCCATATGTTTAACAAAGGGGGGCCACTGTTGACTCCCATCTGATCAAGTAGGCTTCACACTATTTATTAATCTTTGACTGTATTCATGAAAGAATCAGAAAAAAATTTATCTGTGATAGTTTTTGAGGTTATAGTCAAGAAGCAACTTTAAATTTCTCAAATTAGACATTTAAACCACTGCAGAGGCCAATGGAAGTCTTCAGGCTATTTTTAAAAATCATGAATCCATCTCACCTTTATCCTCCCTAGTTATCTTATCTCTCTTGTCTGCCTCACATCTCCTCCAACACCTCTCACTTTCCACCCTCCCTTCTTTCCTCCACATCATCTCCTCCTCTTCCCAACCTTTGCCAGCAAACAAACCTGCAGCTCTCTCCCAGCCCAGGTTAATGACAGGCCTCAGCAAACTGACCACACTCATTATCAGTCTTAGGCTTAAATATAGGCCCTGACATTCCTCTGCCCTGAGGTGTAAACATCTACCTCTGTAACTCTCATGTCCTGTGCACACTCTTTTTAAGTCCCGACTTTTCCAGTTATCACTGCGGGGCATGGAGAAAGGCTTTATTTCTGACATAAAAATGCAAGAGTTATAGCAGGAGACACGCTTAACCACACCGTGCGGAACAGAATATATACATCTTGGGTCTATATATCAGCCTGAGAATGTGTTAAATCACAGCAATAGCTCCTGCTGGAGGAGTCAGTTTGATCTGGAGCAGTTGTGCGCGCCTTTATGATTTCTCCACATGCTGAAAAGGATTGGAGGGGGTGCTGCGCACTTTACTCTAAGGTCATGCAAATGCATTGCAACAGATGTTATTTTCCTCTTACTTCACATATTGCAGCTTTAATATACGTTTTTAGATCCACCCCCAAGGACGAGACTGTAAACGAGAAAAAAAAAGGCCACAAGGAACAGGTGTGTGCGCAGCTTAGCAGCACAGCACCAACCGTAAAGTGTTGGTCAGCAAAAAAAAAAAAAAAGTTCACCGAGTCATCAGACATCTCAAAATACACAGCTGCACACGCGTCTTTTGTCCCCTGCAGCCTCCTGCGCGACGTGATTCAATTTTGCAGGATCGTAAAATCCGCCGGTGATTGCGCAAACGAGATAAATCAAATGGATCAATTACAGTAGTTTGGTTCGGAAACGAACCCCCTTTTATAGATACTTTACCTTGTGACTTTGTTGTCTACCCCCCCACCCCTCTCTCAGTCGAGTCTCTCCTCTCACGGACACCTTCCCCGGTAACTCGTCACAACTCGGCTCATAACGTCTCCGTCACCGCGTCCGCGTCCACTCGCCTCTCATTCATTTCTTTTCAGCGTTTTCATGCCTTGTGTCGCTCCGTCCCGGCGCCGTCCTTCGCTTTCTTATAGAGCGCAGCAGCTTCAGTGAAACTCACTCGCAGCTCCATTCAACAGACTCATCCCATTTTCCTTTAAAGGGCCGAATGCGGGATCAAATTTCTCCAGGAGTCAGGCCCCCCCTTGTGCGCAGAAGCTGCTCAGGATATTGCATTAAGGCAGCCTTGGGTTTTCCCTTTAGGATGTAAACACAGAGCAGTGAATGTTTCTTTGCTCTTTCCCTATAGCCTATAAACTGGACTTTATTGTGCACAGGAGAGTTGAAACATCTTCAGGTTTTAAGACCAAAGATGCAATCAAACAGGAGATGTCAGGTGACCACAATAGTTTTTTGAATGCATCTCATTGATGATGACATTATAATTAACGAGATTTTCAGTCTGAATCAGAGTGGTTTTTCTACCACGGATTCATGTTCAGCATGGTTAAGAAGCATATCTGCTCTTCCCCCCTCATTTCAGCCCATCAACAATCAAATATATTTCATATAAGATGTTTAAGAATGAATCAGAATCAATCTCTTACTTCAAAGAAAGGTTTACTTGACACACCATCCTTATCCATGCTGTAATATCATAAAGTGGTGCTGAATATTCACCCATAAAATTACATTCAACACAACTATGGAGACGTGTGGCAACAAATGCTACCGTTCTGTCCTGTTTTGTTGATGTTGGACCCTTTGATACTGTTGACCATCACATTATGCCTGATAGGCTGAGATACTGGGTGGGTGTATCGGAGCCTGCTTTGGCGTGGCTCTCTCTGTGACTGTGTGAAGGATCCTTTACTGTGGCTGTACACAACTCTTCTTCCACTTCTCTTGCCTACAGTGTGCCAAGATGTTGTTTTTGCACCTTCTTCAGCACATTTTAAATACTTTTAACAACATTTCTTATCGTTGCTGTGCAGATGACATTCAGATAGATATCTCTTTTTAGCCCCGAGATGTTTCTAAGCTGCACATCTTGCATAGTTGCTTAGACTCTACTAAACGTTGAGTGGTTGACAATTTTCTCCATCTTAATGAAGAGAAAAGAGAAATCCTTGTTTGTGCCTCTAGATTTGAACCTAAGGTAATACAAACTCAAGGTCCTCTTGCCACTTCTGCTCTGGATGCTCAAGTTAAATCTCTGGTTCATTCTTGCTTTTATCACTTGAGGAGTTAAGTTCCATTATGTCACGCTCTGAACTGGAAATTGTTGATCATGTCTTTACGTCATCACATCTGGATTATTCTTATTCACTGTTCACTTGTCTTAACCGAACTTCCCTGGAACATCTGCAGATTGACCTGAGCGCTGCTGCGAGGCTTCAGACTCTGAGTGCTCACACGTCACAGCCTCGCTGACCCAGCTGCACTGGCTCACCATTAAACCGAGGGTCCACTTTAAAAATTGTGGTTTTGACTTTTAGAGCTCTGCATGGACAAGCACCAGCATACATCAGTGAACCATCCATACATCCCCAGCAGGTCCCTGAGGTCATGTGATCAGGGAAGCATACAAGGCTGAGAACTAAAGGGGACAGAGCTGTTGCAACAGTGGCCCCCACACTCTGGAACGCTCGCCCACTGAGCCTGAGATCTGTGGACTCAGTCATCTCTTTTGAAACTTGCTTTTGGAAAACTTTTTATTTTGATGCACTTGAATTTCTGTTGTAAAGCACATTTGTCTTGAAAGGTGCTCTATAAATACATTTTTGCCTATACTGTACTTACAAAGGTCATTTAAAGCAACCTGTATATTACCTCTGATATCAAGAATTTAAAGACCACCATGTGTGAGCACTAAAAAGTCCAATTTTGAGGTTTTAAGTAGCCTAATTACAGTTTGTATGTTTATTGGCAAAGCTTGCAGGTCGGGCTTTACTGGAATCAAAAGTTGTTAAAGCAATGTGTGGTGTTTTGTGACTGTACTGAATCATTATCTAGGCAGTAAAAGAATTGTTAGGGGATCATTTGGGAGTAGCTGAAACCACAGCGACAATATACAAGTAGGCTCAGGTCTTGCATCCCCTTCAGAGTCCTGGTCTTCATTCCTTAAACCTCACAAGGATTCCCTCGAATGTCAGAAATAGTTCAGAGTCAGGCTGCTTTAATCAGCAGTGTAGTTTGGAAACAAATGGGGCCTAATCAGTAAGCCAGACCAGTGGCCCTGGTGGGAAGATCGGTTTCTACTCATAGACTTTGGATATCTCCATCTGGAACATTTTATAGTGTCTGTCTTTCCATTTCAAATGTTGCATGTTACACCCAAATGAAAAATCATTATTAATAAGCTTCCTATTACATTTACACAGCATCTGATCCTAAGCGCACAGCAGCAGTTCAAGTCTCGTAGTTTAATAACAAAACAGCAGCAACAAAAAGATCTAATTAAAATTTGACCTTACAATGTAACCGTGGCTTATTTTTTTTTTTAAGTTGGTTTGTTAATGTAACAAGCATGCAGTGGTGTGGCACACCCTGCTGCATCCACTGACTGCAGCAGTAAATACAGAGGGCATGCATGAAGAAGTTTTCAGACAGAGACCGAGAATACACACAAATAACCACAAAAATTTTCTCAGCTGCTGATCTGGACAAAAAGTGGACAGAGATGTGAGGCACTGGATTACGCTGGAATAACATCACATGTTTATTTAAAAGCCTTTTGGTAACACTAATGCTTTGTTCAGCCTGCTCAAAAAGGCATCTTAATGCATGTTTTCATATTATTATCGTCTCACTGCTAAAACCCTGATATGTTTTGCTTGAACACTCCTCAGTGTTTATGTCAGACCCTTACAGCAAGTCATTTTCTTGCATGTGTGGATGTTAACGTGAGTCTAACAAAAGTCTGCAGCCACAGACTAGTGTTTCTCTGAGGCTGTGTATTTAAGGAAAATGGCACTCTATGTTGAGTTTTTCTTTGAGTACAGCAACATGATCACAACCTCATTTCCAATATACTGACATTTATAGAACTCCACCTTAGTTTAGTAATGTTTTCTAGAGGTTTAAAGCTAAGCTGATGCTGAAGGTAATGTCGAGTATTTGTTAACCAAAATATTGATGAATACAGTGTGTAAATTTGACCTGATGGTGGTGCTGTTTAAAGTTTAAATGATAACTATTATTACCGTAACATTGGTATCGTTCTTGAGAAACTGTATAGGCTGCATTGGGGCTGCATTTCATTCAGTGGAGGTTTTGTCATTGTGAAATAAAACAGTAAGATTTTGATCTATCATGCAATACCATCTGAAAAGCATCTGATTGGCAACGGCCTAATTTTTCAGCATGACAGTGATCCCAAACACGGTGCCAATGCAAATGTAAAAGCATACCTAAAAACAAAGAATGGAACACTGTCAGTGGAGGCTCAGGAATGTGATCCCCAAAAGCTGGAGCACATCCTCCAGGCTCCCTTCTTAAAGATGGGGACCACCACCTCGGTCTGCCAATCCAGTGGCACAGCCCCAGATCTCTACGTGATGTTGCAGAGACGTGTCAACCAAGGACACCCTGGAGAGATTATATTTAGGCTAGCCTGGGAACGCCTTTGGGTTCCTCCAGATGGATGGAACACTATCAGTCATTGATTGGCCTCCCCAGAGCCCCGACCGCAACATTATTGAACAGAATGCAACAAAAGGCAGCAAACATCCAAAGAAGAGCTTCAGAATGTTCTTCAAGACGTGTGGAGAACTATTCCTGAAGACTACTTCTAACTGTAATTTCCCCATTGTGGGATCAATAGAGTATCATAACGTATCATAAAGTATCATAAAGTAAAGTATCATAAAGTAAAGTAAAGTAAAGCACTTAATGAATAACAGTGCTTATACCAAATACTGACTTTCAAGCTAGTATTTCCATATATGTTTGCAAATTGTGAATAAATTAATGCACCCATTTCCCATTGTCAAAAAAAAAAAAAAAAAAAAAACAAAAGGGGGGTAACCTGGTAT
>VUQK01001274.1:6174-19946 GCA_015106715.1 Bujurquina vittata | reverse complement strand
ACTTCGAAACTCATTCCAGTGTGGTTGCTATTTTTAAGCCACTCCAAAGATTTCTGTTAAGACCACTTGGACGACTGCGATTATATCACGGACGGACCACTGTTCAGGGACACACATCTAAAGCCCAGAGGAGGAACACAACCATGAAAATGCGTCTTGTTATTTCATTCAAGGGGTTGTTCAGCGTGACTTCGACCTCCAGGGTCAGACTGTCACCAAGGAGTTGGAAGTGTAAAGGAATAAAACATTTCCAGCTGTCCAGAGGTGCACAAGAATCAGTTTTTTAATTGGAGATTTTTTTTATTTTGCTGTCTTGATTTTTATTCCTGCATATGTCTGAATTTCTTTAAATTAGGCACAAATGTTCACCTAGATAAACTGGTTAGATTTGGATGGTCAAAAATCAAGGTTAGGCGTGACCTCATATCTGTGCCATTCTTGTGAATGCAGTATAGCAGGAATGCCTGGGGCACCAATTTCATTGCATAGGACCCTAACACTCACATGGACTCAAGGATAAAGTAAAAAATTTGCAGTAAAAGATCTCGGTCAGAGTGACCCCATAGAACAAATTTTTGTCTACAACTCCTGTATTCACATAATAATAACAATGAACTTTCATAATTGTTTCATAGGATAAGTTAATGAAGAGATTTTTATATCTAAAAGATCTAATGTCAAGTCTGGTAGGAAATGGATGTAAACTGCTACTAGACTGACTGTGGTTGTTTGGAGACAGACCACAGAAAAAGGAGCCAGCAAGACTGCTGGAATCTACTTAAATATGATCATGAAAAATGATGAAATGCCTGTTCTTACCACAAATCTGATCACCACAGCAGGAGGTATTCACCAAAGCCTCAGTGGGGCCACAGAGAGAAACCGGCTCAGGAGGTTTTGGAAAACACTCCTCAGCTCGAGTCTGGTTGTTACACGTACACACATTGCAATTGAACACCCACACCTCACCAGGCTGGAAGAAGGGTACAGAAAAATTTTTGAATATAAAATGTGATCTAGAGTCAGAGAAAATGGCATTTGTTTATTTTTTACTGATGAGGAAAATATCCTCACTAGTTTAGGCTCTCCTCTTGGTCCTTTGCAGTCTGTGAGGGCAGGAGGAAGAAAGAAATGGACTGACTTATTTCCCTTCATACATATTTAAACCAAATAGGTGTCAGACCACGTTACTCACAGGCACAGTCAGCCACACAGATGTTTGAATGAGGTCCAGCTCTAAACAGGTTGCTGGGACAGAAGCAACCTGCTGCGCTCTTTTCAAGGGAAATGAAGTAAATGCCATCACACTCAATTATTGTTGTAACTGGATGATTTAAAAAAACACACATACAGCAGCTTCCATTAGTCAGTCTTCTCCAATCGACACAGAAACCGGCGTTTTTACACTCCTCCACAGTTTGTTCAAGAGCTGAGCAGCAAGCATTTGTGTTCCAGCACGAATCAAACTCACAGTTCTTCTTTTTAAGGTTTAGACTGATATACCTGCTGCAATTTTTAAAGACTCTGGGGAAACAGAATAGATGTATTTTTACTTGTAAGCAGTTAGAGTACTGTACATACTACACTGCTCAAAACAATAAAGGAACACTTTAATCGGAGTAGCATCAATTCAGTTAAACCTCTGGGATATTGATCTGGTCAGTAGCAGAGCTTCGGTGTTAATGAAATAGACAACAGGTTCACTAGAGGGGCAACAATGAGAAACCCCCCCAGTCCATATCAGGGTAGATATCCAGCAGGATTTTCTTCTCATTAAGATCTGATGTTTTCAAAGTATTCCTTAAATTTGTTTAAGGGCCCCACGCTCACCTGACCTAAATCCAATACAATAACTCTGGGATGTTATGTTTCCAGGAGCTCAGTGATGCATTAGTAGAGATCTGGGAGGAGATCCCCCAGGGCACCATCATCTCATTGGGAGCCTCAAGGTTGTCAGGGATGCATAAAAGAATGTGGGGACCATATAAACTATTGACATTTTCTGTTATTTGCATAAGGTTTGAAACCAATTCCAGGAACTTGTGTTAGTTTGTGTAGCTTACGCATTATGTAGAAGCTGGCATAGTGGACTCGGGATGCAGGTGCTTGGTCTGTTAGTAGGTAGTAAATTTTGCTCAGAATCACAGGGGACATCCTTTGGTGCAGAAAGATTTGCTGGATTCAGAGGATCTGAATACACCCAGTCATAAGCCGTCTTATCACAGCAGCTGTCGTCCTCAATCCGTCCTCCTTTACGGATGCATGATGCTCCACCACACACACCTGGAGGGGGAATGGAGAAGTAAGCACAGGGATGAAGATGTGAGATTAGATTTCTAGCATACCTTTTATACATTGCAGATAATATATTGTGTGCCGTGCATGCTTATTGTTACAATAGTTTGATTTATATTTGAGCTACAAGTACAGTTTTTTTTAATAACTTGACATTCTGGCTGCTTTTAAATTGTAATTACCTGCTAATCCACTCTACACACAAATAACACATATACACACACTACTATAATGGTTATCCAGTACACATTCAGCCAAATCTCTGGTCATTTTCTATCCAGGACCCACCACATTGCCCCTGGGTGTTGTGAGGAAGTGCTCCATGGCCAGATTGACCACCAGGGTATAAAATGGAGTGAGGGAGACAAAGGAGCGGATCTCTGGGAGACGGATAGCCACCTTATACAATGTGGTTTCAAACCTTAATCCATGCTCTTCATACGGTGGCTGTATGATCACATTGTTCAGAGTGGCCTACGGCAAATAGGATCAGGTCAAACCATGTTATTAGAACAATGCAGGTTTAAATAACTTTCATACAGAAACTTATCAGTATCTATAATACATATAAGGATTCATGGTGGCGATAAGTGTAAATAATAGAGTACTGTAACACATCATACTTGTACTGCAAACAAATGTTGAACAATACTGAGTGTAGCCACATTGTTCTGATATCTCAGGATGATGCCTTTAACACAGGAGCCATAGAAACCAGGCACACAATGGATGTTATCAACAGCAATGGTCAGATTATGACGTGGTGACAGCTCCTCCACCAATATGTAGGTGCCTTGATCCAGGAAATCGAAGTCTACTCCTTGGAAAGAAATGTAATGGGGATCCCCATACAGCTCAAATTGACCTGGAGTTAATACAGGGAAATTAAGAAATATTTTAGTAGATGCTTGCATGGATAATCCCGTCTGTCTTTCCTCTAGCACCATCATGTGGTGAAATATTTAGATTGTCAAACATTTTACATCAAGACCAAAGAGATGAAACAAACAGCATCCCAATGAAAAGATTAGCATCCATGCAGACTGTTAAAATGGGCAACATAGCAGCAAAGAAAAGGCACCCACTGAACAATGAAAGCATTAAAATTATTAATAAAGAGTAAGATACACTTACAATCACACTTCCATGTTTCACAGCATCCATCAGAGACTTTTGTGATCTGACCTCTGGGGCAGGTGGGAATTGTAGGTTTAGGACATGCCGCTGGGGTCCACACAATCTTCCCACTGACACAGTTCTTATGGAAACAGCCCTCTGTCCAGTTCTCACTGCAAGCCCAGCGTTTTTTATTCTTCACGTCCACACATTCGCACACTGCTCCTGTGTGAACACAGTTGCAAAAGAAAGTCAACAGAAGATACACTCCAACTTAGTTTCAGTCACTTAAGGAAGTGAAAGCTAGGATTACTGACAAAACTGAAACCTTACCCTCTGATGTGGAGTTTTGGGTTTGTGTGGCTCCAACAGTTGTATGCACAGCGGTAGGCGTAGCATGGCTTGTAGTGGCTTTGTTGGTTTCGTTTGGATGTACTGAGGTTAAAGTGGCACTTGAGGTAGCTGTTGGTATAGCGGTGGCTGATACATTTTCATTGGTCAATGAGACATGAGTAATGGTGCTCAAGCTTGTAGAGGTGGTAGTTAGCTTTGTTGACCTTGTTTTGGTAGTAGCTGAAGGAGCTGTAGTTGTCACTGTGGAGTGTGTAGTGAACATTGTTAACCATTTTTTTTAGTTGTAGGTGAGATGACTGTAGTCACTGATGCAGAGGTGGAAACTGGCCATGTTTTAGTGGTACCTTTGCTTGTCCTGGTTGGTGGAGTTGGAGTAGCTGGAGAGGCGGCTACAGGAGTTGTAGCATGTGGTGTAAAAATGGTAGAGGACCATGCTTCAGTGGTAATTGGGAAATTGGTAGAGGGCGTCATTTGTATAGTTGTCATGATATATGTTTCACTTGTAATTAAAGTGGTTGTTTTCATAGTCCTTGAAGGTGTGGGTGGAGGTGGTTCTGTAAGGAAAATATGATCTAAGATAATCAGAAAGAAATTCCTCCAACACATATTTTTTTAAATCATTTAGAAGCAATGTAGTTATAGATGAATAGAATTCACACTTACCACAGTGAATCATTGCATTTTCACAGCGGCTGGATAAAAATAAGAGAATGAAATAATCAGGGCTCAATGTCATTTTTAATGTAATGTAATGTAACAAACAATTTCTGTGCGATGTTGCACTGAAAATGTATGCATTTTGATAGACCATACATACAGACCATACATATCCTTAAACGATAAACTCACCACACAGAAGAGTTCAGCGTCACCAGCTCTCCTGGTTGGACAATAGTGTCATTGAAATAGCAAGAGCAGTTCCTGATTGTAGTGCATTCACCAGTATTGTCGTCATAGTATGGCGCTTCATTTGGGCATCTTGGGTAACAGCCTTTTTCAATAGGGGAAAAGCAAAAGTTTCACTGACCAAAATGATATACATAGTACATCCCATTCTTAATACGTATGGTTTAATATCATGCTGGCCCACCCTTTAGAGCTATAACAGTTTCAACTCTTCTGGGATGGCTTAGTCTCTGCTCTAATTCATCCTAAAGGTGTTTTATCTGGTTGAGGTCAGGACTCTGAGCAGGCCAGTGAAGTTCTTCAACATCAAACTCGCTCATCCATGTCTTTATGGACCTGCTGTGTGCACTGGTATGCAGTCATGTTGGAACAGGAAGGGGCCATTGCAAAACTGTTCCCACAAAGTTGGGAGCATGAAATTGTCCAAAATGTCTTCCTGAGTTCCTTTCACTGGGATTAAGGGGCTGAGCCTAACTCCTGAAAAACAACCCCACACCATAACCCCCCCTCCACCAAACTTTACACTTGGCACGATGCAGAAGTACCGTTACCCTGGCAACCTCCAAACCCAGACTCATCGGATTGCCAGATGGAGATGCGTGATCATCACTCCAGAGAACACATCGATAGATAGATAGATAGATAGATAGATAGATAGATAGATAGATAGATAGATAGATAGATAGATAGATAGATAGATAGATAGATAGATAGATAGATAGATAGAGGATAGATAGATAAAATATAAAAACATAGGTAACAAAGAGTTATATTAAGGCTGACATTGTACAAGAGGGTAGTGCAAACCGTATTGATAAATAATATAATATGTAATATATACACTATAAATAAATCAGAGTATGTACAAAAATGATCCAGAACACAGCAGCAAGAGGATATAATGCAAAATTTTGTGTGCAGGATCTTGTGTCCTGACAGGTGTGTTCAGCTGTCACACAAAAAAGAGTTAATATACAGTTTTATGGAGAACGGTAGGAATGATTTCCTGAAGCGTTCTTTATGGCAGCGAGGTTGAATCAGTCTACACCACTGCATCTGACACTTTGCATTGTGCTTGGTGTCATAAAGCTTGGAGGCAGCTGCTCGACCATGGAAACCCATTCAGTGAAGCTCCCTGTGCACTGTTCTGAAGCTTATCTGACAAATGATTTGGCAAGCAAAGCTTCAAGCCAAAAATAACATCCAGGTCTTTTGCATGAGGCTTTAATTATGGGGTAAGTTTACATAAATTTCCAGCAAAAGCAATTCTGGATTTGAATGGACCAAAGACGATAACCTCAGACTCAGAGACAGTGTTATCCTAAGATAGGAACTGAACCCATAAAGAGCTGTAGACTTAATGCCAACCCAGTGTTCGACAAGAGCCAAAAGAAGGTGATAATCAACGGTATCCAAAACAGTGCAAAACTCCAATCTATATGTAACATGAGTAACAGATCAATGGTCACCTTCACAAAGCTCTTTCAGTTCTATGAATGTAACTGCAGCCCGACTGAAATGGTTCCAATAACCGATTTGAGTTCAGCAAGGGAAGCAGTTGTGACAGGTCAATTTTTTCCATCATTTGTGAAATGTCTGATGGTTTAGAGATAGGACAAATTTGTTTTGAATATTTAACTTATCTTAACATTTTTTTGAGTAGAGGCTGCAGAGAAAGGGAGCAGCCAAAACTAGCTTTACTTTTGATAATTAATGTGCAAATGGCAAATTATAGAGTTTTATGTGTAGTGAGGTGTTTCCATAGTGTTTTACTGCTTCTTTTGGTAAATGAAGCTAAGCCGCAAGTTCAATAAGGAAGGATCTGTAATCATCTGCCTACTTTCCCAGCTGTTTCCGCAGCTTGTTTATTTCTTACATCACTGCCCACGCTTACTTCTACTCCAATCATCTTTCTGCTTGCCTTCTTTGAGCCAATCAATCAACATTCTCCAAATATCGCTGCTCATCTGTCGCTCACCCTCTCAGACTCATTCGTGCATCCCTGCTACGATGGGCCATCAGAGTCTAATCACCAAATAGCTACTGTAATTGTGTTCCTCATCAATAAATCATGTTCAGTTCTTCCTAATAATCTGTCTTTATTGAAAAGAAGCTCAGGGTTTCATGTCCCTCAGCTCAGCAAAAGAAACCCTACTGAACTGGCTGAAGGTGCCTGAAACACCCGAGCCATCAGGCTCTGAGTCAGGTTGAGGTGTGTGAGCAGTAATCATATCTTTTCAATTTTATCAATAACAAATTTCTCAACGATATCAGAGGACGCTTCAGCTACTGGAGCTATGTTGGGTTTCATGACTGAATTTATAATACTGAACATTATTTTAGGTCTGTTAAAAAAGTTTACTGATGATATCAGAGAAATATTTGGCTCAGGCTGTTTTTGGCTGCTGCCCTGAAATTCACCAGAAAGATGATCTTTTTTCCATCTCCACTCAGCTTTCTGACAGGCCTACCTGAGAGAGCCACTGTTGGGATTGGAATTTGGGGCGGATATATTTCACAGGTGCTACAGAGTCCAGGACAGCTGAACAGGAAGAACGGAAAGTGGAAATTAATTCAGCTGGGCTAAAGAGCAGTGCAGGAGCAAATGTAGTGGAGGCTGCAATGGCTTTTCTCTTTTACAGTGAGTGTTAATCCGATGGAGGAAATGGCCAGGAGTTCTGGCATTACACAGAGGATTAGACAAACACAATAGGCTTATAATCGGACAAGGAAGCATTCTCAATATAAATATTATCAAGGGAGATAAATAAGGTCAAGTGTGTAATATGTTGGAAGAAACCAAAGAAGTCCAGGACATGGCAGATTCATTGCCCATGGGTCTGCCAGGACAACAGACATGTGCTAAAGTTGCCCAGAATTAACAGATGGTTATTTAATGATACATACTGGGACAAAAAGTTTGAAAATTCAGTTCTTAAAATTCATAATATGGTTTGGGAGGCTTGTAGATCAGTGCGTGAACCAAAAGGGTTATAGCAGATTCAACTATCCTGCACTGTAGTTCAAAACTGATTCCTTAAAAACCAAAGCCACCCCGTCTCATCCTCCAATGCATCTTGTGGTGCTAATGAAGTAGCAATTAGATGGCAGAGTTCACCGAAAAGAGATTTTTCACCAGCTCCAACCCACGTCTCAGTTAGGAACAGAATCTTTTTTAAAGTTGCCCTTTCAGAGCCTGGATATCCCCAGCACTGCAAACACATGAATAATTCCCAAACATTCTTTTAATTGACGCATCATGTTACCTTCCAGCCTGTGGCCGAGGTTGTTTATTTTGCCGCAGGTTGTCATCGTACCGCAGGCTTCATGGTGCCACAAACTCTGTCCAGGCTTGTTGTAGTAGTCACAGTAAATTGCTAAAGTGTCACAGTAAAAGACGAGTATTGTGCGTTTACCCATTGATTGATAGTTCAATGAATGTTTAAGTACATAATAAAAAATATATACTTAATCTGACATGGATGAATGTTGCAATATGTAAAATAGTAAGTAGTGAATAAAATTTGGAGTTTTACTTTTTAATAATATGGAATAAATGTGCTGTATTATTCAACTCTTTATCAGCAGAGCTTTACAGCTGTCTCCCACTTAGTGAAAGCAGGTCAGCTTTAACAGTTACTTAAAACATACAATAAGCAAAGAAAAATGGTCCCAACTTGCGACACAGATCAGGTGTTCTCCACTTTATGCAGACATCCTGGTCCCTGCAGGCGACCAGGATGTCTGCATCCTGGTCGTGGCAGCTTACGTGGCTGCGTAAGCTGCCACGGCCGTGCAGAAGCCCAGGAACTTCCCTTCAAACTCACAGGAGCAGGACTCCAGCAGGCAGGCCTGGTAGTAGGAATTTGGGTCCACCTGGAGATTATGAGAAAGTCTGTTGCCGTCACTAGTAATAAACTATTGTGTTGCAATCAATGTGGATACAAATATTTAATATGGACACTCTGTTCTTACAGATAATTTATTAATGATGATTTAAGTCTCATAACGCTTTACATCACTCCACTTTGCAAGCTATGAAGGAGATGCATACTTTCAAGTGACAGTCTTTGAAAGCGTCTCCTTTAATAATCATGCAGCGCCGCTGGGCCCAGGCTGAGCAGTAGGAGCTGTGGTCACATGGAAATATATCAGTGGTCACATCAGAACAGGGAGGAGTGGGCACCTTCCAGCTGTTGCCAAAGACCATGGGACTGGACTCCACTGAAAACAGATTTTTTAAATGCATTTATTTATTGTTTTTAACAGCTTGACTACAGTATCACTGAATGATAAAACAGCAAAGACTGATTCACCTGCTGAGCCACTTATCCGCAGGTCATTCATCTCACTGGAGTCAAAATTCCCACACAGGCCACAAACTTTGTTCTGCAGGTAAGATGGTTAAAAACAGATTATTTCACATGTATTTCACAACATGGACGTCATTCAGCTATAAACAAAATCTGCATATTTTTTCCATTACCATGAGAAACTTCCAGTACAATATTCAGTCAGTAAAGAATGAAATATGCACATTAACATCGCTTTATGGTGAGCCGTGTGTGTTTGTCCCAAATGAGAGTTATCCCGCTGCTCGGCACTGACACAATGATGTAGAGACCCACAGTGTCGACACTGTAAAGTGAATTTTCCTGCAGCGTCCAGCCTTGTTCCAGGTTACTGGTCACCTTCATGTCGCTCAGTGTCAGGGTGACTTTGCCCTTAATGGGCCAAAGCAGAACAAAGGGTAAAATAATAAGAGCCAAATAAAAACATTTTTATCATATAACAGGGTTAGCAAATACTTTGCAGCAACTCAATACCTGCAGGTCCAGGACGATGGAGCGAGAGCAGGTGAGTGCCTCTTCACAGCAGGGCACGCTCTCCACTCTGACAGAAAAGCTGCCATTTCTGTTTCCACAGTCATCCTGACATGAGAGCCATATTACAGTAAATAGCACTGCTAGCTAAAGGCTCATGTCACGTTCAAGTTTTCTGCATTCTGTCATACTTTTATATCAGCTTTTTTCTTCTTCTTTATTTGTATTGGGGGGGGGGTCTCACCTCTACAAGCGTGTACTGGCAGTGTCCACTAAAGCGATACCATTTAGAGTCAAAGGTCTGGTAATGTCCATTTCCATAAACCTGACACGTCCCGGGACACGGCGTATCTTTGCAGTCCCACTGGCCGCGAGCGCAAACACTGTAAGACAGAGACATGTGACTATGACGGTTAATGGGTGAACAAAACATTGTTGGTGAAACACTGATGAGTGCGTTACCATGTGTTGCAGTTGGTTTTAACATGCTGGCCTGCACTGAAGACTTTACCGCCGTGAACACAGGTGCAGTTTTTCCTAGAAACACAGTTTCCATGGTGATCCTCATACTGTTCGTGCGGGCAGTAACAGCCGCTCTCACAGGCCATGTTGGCAAACTGGACATGAAACCAGAAAATGATCAATTAAAGCCTGATTATATTTGGAACTAATTAAACCAGTTTGGTAAAAAGTCAGAGCTACAATTCAGCTACAGAATACCAGAAAATTTAAAAAGGAGTCAATAGTAACAGTTCTGGAGTGTGTCATCATAAATATTTCTCCCTGAGCTAATACGTCTGTATTATGCATGTGACAGAAATAAAGAATTCATAGATTTTGTAAATAGTGAATGAATAATAGCAAGCTGTTCATAAAAGTATCATTCTCAGACCTACCAGTGTGTTGCTGAGGCTGTCACACGTTTTCTGAGCTGTCTTAAGTGGATTGTCTGAGCAGTGCACACAAATCTTCCCATTTCTGCATCCTGATGAAATCATTAAAGACACAGAACATAATAATCTACTAATTATACTCTAATCTGAAGGTTCACTGGGTATATATAGCAATAATGTCTACAGTCAAAAACAGAGCAGAAAGCTTCAGTGTCAATAGTTTTGAAAAGTCATTATAGATTTCATAGTTTGTGTTATGAAATATTATACTGCATTACACCCACAGCTCCTTCTGTTTTTACCTAATTCACATCAGTCAGAGTGTACTCTATGTTCACGGCAGAGTGATTTAACTGGAGCACAAACTACAGTCTTCAAAAGAAATGAATTAGATTGAAACGGCAGCTTAAGTGTTGATTAGCTTTGATTGAACAACGTGGACTTACCACAATCCTCAGAACAGGTCAGTTTTCCATTTTCACAGAGGCTGCAAGAGACAAAATATTTGACAAATGAAATGCTGATAAATGACACTGCAGCACTTCTAAGGCCGTAAATACTGCGTGATTAACAAGTCAGCTTACCACCGGTGTCCATCGATGACAGCAGGCCCTGGAGGGGTTACACCACCGTGATGGTGACATACACAGTCTGACTTTGGGGTGCAGGTGTGTTCTTGATTCAGGTATGTTCCCTCTGGGCAGCCACAGCCCTCCACAGGAGCATCATCCACTCCACAGCGAGGATCAGAGCCATAGAGGGAGCGGCACGTACGGTTGCACGCATCGATGCTGTAGGAGAACTCTTGGTTCTTCGGACAATTCGGAGCTGTGCCACAACAATATTATGAGCATGAATACACCTGATTTGAAAATAATTTCAGTGATGCAAACGTCCACAATGTGTGGTCGACTTAAAAGTGTGAACTCTTCAGATAGGCCTTTATATTTGTGGTGTACACATGTAAGCTGTTAGAATTCATAACAAGTTGAAAACATCATTGGCAGTAGCAGAAGAAGTAGCAGATTTCATCTTTTTGGACTAGTTACTTTTTTTTTTTAACAATTTCAATTCTATCTCTTTTCTAAAAAGCCTAAGCCAAAGCATGTGGCGGTGCTGACAGAATCAGTTTTTTGTGTGTTCCTTCGACATAAGCTGAACTTACTGCAGTTGGACGTTTTCCTCCAATCACCGATTAAAACCCCCAAACTCGCACAGGCTTTGGCGTAGCTGCCCAAAGCAAGGCACAAGCACCTCTGCACACCGCTGCCACAGTTACAGGTCCTTTGAATACAGGCCTGGCAACAAAAAACATTTTCATCTTAATAGCGATTAGTCAGGTTGCTTACCGTGCGGTATTGATCCGGTGGTATATGGCCAAGGCACTTAGCAAATATCCCAGCTGTGTTTGTCAGCACAGAGCACTTTTCATCAGCAAATATTTCTAGAAAACAAAATAAAAACTGAAAGGTTTGTTCAAAAAAATCTTTGTGAAAATATCTTCTATCACATTTATCACTGATTAGTACCGTTGTGAGTGTTGATGCAGGTGTTGGGTATGTTCACTGCACAAGCGCCCACGCTCCAGGACAGAGCGAAAGGCTGAGCCGAGTTCTCGATGATGCTGCTGCTGCTGGTGAAGTCGTCCGTGCTGTCGCCGGTGCCGTTGTGTTTTCTAGGGACAGAGGTGTAGACCTGGATTTCAGGAGACATCTGGATTTGGAGCTTAATATCAGAGGATGTCTTGACTTGCACGTACATGGAGGACTGCCAGAAAACTCGGGCATGCTCTAAAAGGTTACAGAGAGCAGTCTTGGAATATTAGTAATCAAGGCATTGAAGAATGTATGCATTTTAAGGAAGTTTTGGAGGCAAACATACCAGACTGATGAAGTTCTCTAATCTCTTGGTCCCCAAATTTAGCCATGTTGTTTGTGAATGTATACGTTTCCTGAAAATCCGCAAACGAGTATTTATATTCAAGTTTACTGCTCTTAAGTGTCAGTTAAATGTTAATTGTTTTGAAAGTTAATGCTTAAAAACTAGCTTTACCAGGAAATGTTGGAGAACAACTGCTTCTATTGACGCATCTTTTCAGAAAATTGAATTATTACTGTCCTGTTGAAAGCCTGCATGTGGCCATAAATAAGTTACACAGCAGCTATTACCACAGGCATCATGTGAACATAGATTCATGTACACAAAAGGGGAGGAGGACAGATTACCTGTAATGCTAAGTATGTACATTTACCATGGATGACATATTGTTTGCCATCAAATGTTGACACAAACGGCCCTTCAATTAGACATTTCGTTGGGCAGATTTCAGAGCAAAGCCACTTCCCACCTTCACACAAACTGGGAACAGGTTGGAACAGATTGTTTAAGTAATTTAAATCAGTGATTCACAAATTGTGTAATAAACATAAAAGCTTTTTTCCGGTTACTCACCATGAAAGACAGGTGGTGTTACGTATCTGTCCCATTAAATAGGTCCTGCCGGCAAACACACAGGTGCAGGTCGACACATTCACACAGTGGAAGCCGTCCATGTGATCATTAAGCACTTTGCCTACAAACGTGTTCAGCACAGCCTTAACATGCAGCTACAGCCACATAAATGATTTATACCCCGGGGAAATGTGGCGGTGCTCACCCTCTGGGCAGACACAGGAACTGGTGAACGCTAGGTTGGAAAATTGGGCCTTTGGGTTGGAGCAGGTAGGAACAAATGCAGCACCTTCTTCTTCATAAAGCAGATCTCCTGGACACGTTGGTTGATCTACATTCACCCGCAGAAAAAGGACAGTTACGCCAAATGACGGTAAGGACAGGATATGCCAATTTCATTTATTTTCAGTGTTTAATAAACAACTGCTTACCACACTGGGTCACAGATCTCCATTTGTCCCAGACGTAACTGCTTTTTCCACAGTGCAGTGCGATCTCTTTGAAGAAAGCACAGCTGATGTGTTTGCTCTTTTCGTAGCTGTAAATGTTCTCGTGACATAGTTGGAGGAAATGAAGCCAGCTTGATTGCAGACAAGTCGAAGTGTGGGAAAAGAACTGCTCACATACCTGATAGAGTCAAAAACATTTACACCACATGTAAGTCTGTCACTCCAATTTATAACCACTATAAGACATTATGTTTAGTTTTCAAGCTCAGTGTGTGTGTGTGTGTGTGTATGTATATGTGTGTATATATAGATGTAAATATTTAGCCTAGTTAATTTATTCTATATATTCTGTCTTTTCTAGTTTGTTTATTTTATTTTGTTTTAAATTATTTTATTTTTTATTTTTTTCTAAATCTTACTTCCTTTTTCACACTCCTACTCCGAAAGCTTTGCACAAAAAATTCCAATGTACCTAAACCTTGCGT
>VUQK01001273.1:40284-53242 GCA_015106715.1 Bujurquina vittata | reverse complement strand
TGGATAAATTAGATTTTGTGTTTATTTCAGTTAAAAGTCCTTATTTTTGTTCTTTGCCATCAGACTGTGGCGTGAAACAAGCGGCTGTGGAAGCGTGGTGTGTGTGTGTGTGTGTGTGTGTGTAGGTGTGTGTGTGTGTGTGTGTGTGTGTGTGTGTGAGAGAGAGAGAGAGAGAGATCAGACGCTCTGCTCTGCTGCATCTCAGGCTGCTTGCTGGTTTGGTCCGAGGAAGGTGTGACCTGAATGATGACGGTCTCTGATGATATGTTGTGCTCTTTTTATGTGTTTTTGTTTGTTTGTTTGTTTGTTTTTACCGCGTTATGTATATAGCAAGTCTATTGATGGAAACGATGGAAGAAATAGGACTTAAGGTAATAAAAATGTCACTTATGATATTGCGATCCGTAAATTAATCAAGCCAGTCCAAGGCAATAGAAATGCATTATAATGGCCAACAGACAAGTTCTCTTATTTTAGAGGACTGATGCGTTATTACAAATCGTGAACAAAACTGTACAGCAGTATTAGATTTTCCCTGAAGATCCACCAGATGGCGCCACTGTACTCTACAATAAACAGACCGGCTGAGTGGCGCGTGTGTTGGCACCGCAACGTTAGTGACCGTCTGCACAGCGTGTGACCAACAAGGACACACACTGAGAGCAAAGGAGATCAAAACTGATTATTCAGCAGATTTAGTGCATTCGCAGTTAATGTTAACAACGACCAAATGAAGAGATTTCAGCCCCATATCTAATTCAGACTTCTGGTGCTCGAAATTTTTATGATTCATATTAATATATGATTAATATGAGCTTACCTCACTTTACCAACGCCTTCAGACAAAATGTGCTCCATCAGGTTCCTCTAATCAGTGACTTTTATTTTTGAACTCCAGTCTCACCTCATTCCAGCGTCCCCATAATCATTCCGATTAAAGAGGCCTCATTGCTGATGTATTCCTGTGAAATTCTCTCTTCTTCATCAAACACATCAATCACAATTTAACTGCATGTTCCCAAGGAAAAAAAATAGATGTTTTCTTGTTTCTGTCATTCTTAAATTAACATTCATTTCTATTTTTCGGCGCCAGGCTCCCAATTAAATAACAAAAATAGGCTATCGGTGGGCCAGCACTTTGTCAAAGTCCTCGCTGACATTACACATCTGACTCTCTCCGACCTCTGTTTGTGTCTGAGGATATTGAACACTCAGTCTGCTCAGTAATCTAATAACACTGTGTAAAAATCTGACGCTCGTGTGCCCAAACCTGACTAATTGCGCGAATGTTTCTGCGCTTATGCGGGGATCTTAATGGATGAAGAAATTTAATATAAGGCCAGTCCAGTTATGACTCAAGGATTCCTTGCATCTACAGCGCATAACACGGCGGTGTGGTCTGTATCAACACCCCATTTGCACTTTTTTTTTTGTTTGCACAAAGGAGTCGGCGCGTAAAAGCGCAGTAAAGGTAGAGCTCTCCATTTTTTCCCCAGTGCCCTTGGTACGAGACAAAGAGGGCTCCAAATTAGGGCGGAATGAAATATTTAATACTAATGCATGCCAGCTGCCAGACGAACAGATGTCAAAGTGATGTATGCTTAAAAGTGTCGTAAATATTGTTTCTTTTTGTCCCTCTCCGCTGAAACCCAGGCCTGGCCTCTGAAACACGACTACATACGTGGTTAACCTGCGTTCGTCCTCATTAAGGCCGCACTAAAGTTACCGGGCCACTCAGCCTGGCAGAAGTGCTAACCTGGAGAAAGACTTTAATGGTGTCACCGCTCTTTGGGCTGCAAAGGTTAGAGTCGTCAGTGCGGGTTATTTTAAAGGTGCCCAAGCCATGCCTAAAAAACAGCAATCTCCACACAGTAAAGATCCAAATAGTCTTATCTCGTTTGGATCAAACAGCTGGAGGGGAAATCCCACCCTCCTCGCCTTAATAACCAGGATCTGTGGTGCTTTAGGGCGACAAGCTGCTGGACCTCATTTCTCCAAGAAGCACACGTACAACTCTCAGTACGTATGTGTCTTATTGCAGATGCCAGTGATTTTGGGGACAGAATGAGATGACAGACCTCCAACCCCTTTGCGAAACAAGAAATCACTGCGCGTCCCGTAATAACCCATTAGTGGTGACTTCAATTTCCCACAGGATCTTGCTGGGAACATTAAACCTGGAGCTGGGAGCGCCACACTGCTACTTTCTCCTGGGGGAATCTAAGCAGGGTGACTGCTCTGCGTCCCAGGGCTGCAGATAAGAAATTCTGCCTTGCACATTTTTTCCTCCAGACCACAAAGAGGAAGTAGCAGTCTGGGCGGATTACCGTTAAAGCGTCTCAATCCAATTTCAGCCGCTTGTCTCTTAACACAAGGTGTGTTTGTAAAAGGCCACACAAATGTGTCTCACTGATACAAAGTCACAAAGACGATAATAATAATAATAATAATAATAATAATAATAATAATAATAATAATAATAATAATAATAATAATAATAATAATAATAATAATAATAATAATACCATACCAGCCAAATTACAGGTATTATTAAATATGCACAGTGTCTTGATTTAAGAAAAATATGTTTATTATTAACTTATTGTTCCTGTCTTGTGCACTTTAAATGCGCGTTGTTTGCTGATGGTCTGGCTTGTAGTTCATGTGTTAAGTGTATCATCATCCGATTGACTGGAGGGGGGGGGGGCGTGTGGTGGTTCAGACTAATCACCTAATGACGGTAGCGCCGCTCTCTGGCTGCATGACCGCAGATGCTTGTCTCTGGATGAGTGATCTGAAACCCTCATTTCGTTGTGTGCCTTGTGTGCACAATGACAATGAGTTGCACTTTATTTATTACTTTATTACTTTATGTTTGAACGGTGTCTAATTTATTGGATTAAAGGGGGTGTTAGACGAAATGGCCGAAGCAGAACGTAGCCCGTTTAATCATCATCATCATCATCATCATCATCATCATCATCATCGCCGTTGGATTGCTGATCGATGATAGATGCATTTGAATAAAACAGTTTCTCACCTTCGAAACTCAGCTTTTTATTTTAAGATTACACCATTTATTACTTTAACAAAAGTGAATTAAAATGATTATTACATTATTTTAGTATCCACGAAGATTAGAGGCTCCTCCCACCTTTCGATGAGTTCGATTACTGTCGTGAATCGATGAGAAGACTTCGTAAGATACATGTTATTGATGTACCTTTGATTTTATAGTAGCCCACATTATTGAAGAGACACTTTTTGTTAATAACGGCAACATCATGAAAGGAGCTAAACTATACTGTAAAGGCACACGGGAATGTAGGCTGCACATTATGTTGAGGATTTCCTTTGTATTTCGAGCAGGATTAATCGAAATCCTGCAGCGAAACAACTGTTTAAACGGGTTTACGGTTTAGTTGATACCAAAACAGTTGCAGCCTTAGAAACCAAGACCACGGAGTTTTGTGTGTGTGTGTGTGTGTGTGTGTGTGTGTGTGTGTGTGTGTGTGTGTGTGTGTGTGTGTGTGTTGCACTGCAGCAGTGTGGTGACAACTGAGCTCCTCATGCCTTTACTTGTTGAACGTAGTGAAATTAAAAACAAAAGGTGCTTTAGTGACTTTGCTCACACACGAAGCGGATAGTTGTGGTGAGAGTGCCTGTCTCATCGAAATTACGCCTGTTTTACAGGCAAACAAATAACGTTTACCCTATCAGAGGCTTTAGGATGTTGTCTATAACTTACGGATATGTTGTTGTCTCCCCAATAACAGGATGAAACGAATTTTATAACTTTGCTTAAAAGAATTATATCCTGGCGTTGTGTGCTTCATGACATGGATGATATGACTTTCAGTCTGTCACACTGCAGCTGCAAATTAGACGAAGCGTTTGCATGTTTTCACTCAGTATGTTACATGATAAGCATTCACAGTTTAACATGTTTACCTGCAAAGCATTACGAGTCTGAGAGTTGATGGATTAACATCCCAGTTTTCAAGTGAGTTTATTTTTGACGGGTTATTTAAGTTAAAAATACCTATTTTCTTCGATGTTCATGAAAACTGTAACAACCACAGCGAGCTGCAATAGCAAGCAGTTAAAAGCTCAGCCATACAGTGTATGTGGCTCCCAAACGCAGCTGTCTGAGCTCAGGATTCAAGCCGGTAAGGGAAATAGAAGAACAAAATCTGTAAACAAGAGACACAAATAATCACAGTTTCGAAAGTCATTCTTTTTTTGAATTCATAAAAAATATTAATAAACTGCCCAGTATCTTGTGCTCAAACAGGCCACGATATTTAAGCAAATATATTTATTTATTTTTTTGTAAAAGCAACGGGGAGAGAGAAGGAGCTTTAATAAGAACAACCTGAAGGGACTCAAAGGCTGTCGCTTCAGCGCAAACAAGCAGGGGAAGTGTTAGAAATTCAAGTATGTGACAATAGGATGTTATTTACAAAATGGCCCTCAAGCATTAAATTAAGGACTGCCGAGGGCTCTGGGAGCCTTGCACTTGCACAGACAACGTGCGTGTGCAAAAGCACCGGACGCACGCTGTTTGTGTGGGCTATCAAACACTGGGGTATGCAGTCGTCTGCTTGGCAGCATGTAGCACCAAATAACACGATGCAGTACATCCTGCAGGAGCTGCACTATTTCAAATAGAGCATGTTCATGCTTTCAATTAAGCATTAATGCTGTAGCCTGTATTCATGCATCTTTGTATTTAAACCTTATCTTCAGAGTGTACTGAGTAAAACTGTAATACTTTAATTCCTAAAACCCCACTGTGACAGAGCAGAGTAGAGGATAAGCCTGTTACCAAGCCATCTCCGATTTCACAGAAACCGTATTAGACAGAAAAAAGAGAAAAAGTGGTTCGGGTTATGGTCTCTCCTGCAGAGAACCAGACGAAGCTCTGACTCCACCGCTGCACAATTTGTCTGACAAGTGATGCGTTGCCTTCACGTACGGTACGAACAATTCAATTCGACATGCACGATTCTGGGCTGGTGAGCAGTACAGGCATGTGACAGCCATGGAGAGGCTGGAAATCATGCGTGGAGGCTCCTTGATGCCAGCAAGCCTCCACACAAACCTAGATACTTATTATTTATTTATACATTTAGTCTGAGGAGTGAATTCAACATTCTCTTTATTATTACTTTTAAAATCAGCGTAGAAGCCGTCATTAAGAAATACATCATCACCATTAGTAGTATTTGTTGAGGTTTATCGTTAATAAAAGTAGAAATTAGAATAATTAGAATTTTAAAAAAATAACTGTCGTTGTGATCCATTAATTTACAACAATTTAAGTCACTGTAATAATCCTATTATTTTAATAACCTCAAAGGAATTTTGAACAATGGGTCAAAACCTGCCGTCTATTTTTTGCAACCAGCGTTTAAGTGTTAGCATTTCCCGCTGCTGTGTGGTGTCATTAATCAGACAAACATGTATTTTATTATTATTTTTAAAGCGTCACCCAGCGTCAAGCATCCTCACCTTAGACATCTATTATATCGCACAAACGGGAGGAAGGTCCGCGCCCGTCCGGCCTAAAAATGCCGAAGATGGAGCAGTTTGGGAAGACCTTTGATCCCTCGCTTCTGACCTTCTGTTATTTTAGCTACCAGAGGCACCCCAAGGCAAACAAGTTGAGCACGTTTCCCCACCGTAAACATTATACTTGTTGCATCAGCGGCCTGGGAGCTGAGGAGGGTGGGCAGGTGGGAGCGCAAGAGGTGATGCAGTGATGAATTTAAAACACACACACACACACACACACACACACACACACACACACACACGCACACACACACACACACACACACACACACATACCAGTTGATCCTATATGGCAAATAACCCAAAATGAAGGCAAACACAACTCCAGCAAAAAAAGAAAAGGAAAAAAAAGGTAATTTACGCCTTCTGAAAGTCACGTGTGACTGACTTGTATTGGTGTTGAGGTGTACACTGTAATTTGCTCACTTTCTGAGTTTGACGCCATTCTGGAAAAGTGGGGAAACTAATCATAATATAGGCATCCAGCATCCAGCCTGCAGAACTGTGCGTGCTGAAACAAATACCGAGAAAGACTTTGTGTACATTCTGGCCCCTCAAAGGCGCTTCGGTGTTTAATGTTAGCAGAGGTTTTCAACAATATTCCTAATTGCACGGCTGCGCAGGGGTGCCGTTTGATGTTTACATGCACGCTGATCTCTTTAGATTGAACAGAGATGAAGGTCAGTCATGCACCGTGGCCTTTTTAAAATATGGCACAGAAAATCCAAAGCATGTGTCAAAATGGGGAGTGAGCGGAGGCGCAAAATTATGGCGTGTTTGTTTCTCGTGTCGGGAAGCAACAAATCTTTCTTATTGCTTGCAACCGGGGTTTCTGTGCAGAGTGTCTGTGTGCTGAAGATATAACGCTGGAAAGATCCCCCCCTTATAAGACACAGCGCTGCAAACTTTGGGCTTGAAAGTTAATCATGTAAAGGTGAAGAAATTAAACGTAATTATTTTTGATCAGATATGAGCTTTTTGCATTCCATTAACGCTCCCTGGGCGTAATTGGTTAAAAAGGCATAATTTGGCCTGTGCTGCGCAAAACCTAAAGAGACGTGCAGCTTTAAACGGAGACGTGAAAAAAAACAAATTTAAAAATAATGCTTTAAATTGCATTTTTCTTTTTACACGTGTCTGAATAAACTAAATACTACCTCATTTAAAACTGGCACAAAATTAAAACCTGGCTCTGGTTTTAACGGTGCCATTTATTTGCAAACTACATGACAAAAGAGATTCTTTTCCAAAGATTAAACTTATTCGCCTCATTTTCACCAAATGGGGTGGGGTATTCGCTTTTGGTCTGCTCTGCAAATTATACCAGTCTCTGCTTTACGCCTGAAAGAGAATAAAAGAAAAAAAGAAAGAAAGAAAAACAACAAAACAACAACAAAACAAAACAAAAAGTATGGATGACAAATAATAAAAAGGTATGATAATCTTCAAGTGCAACGAGATACAATTTAAAAACGTCAACCAACCAGTTGCATTAAAGAAAACCAATCATCCATTTCCTGCCATTTCCTTAATGATGCCGTTTAAAAGCTTGAGATGAAAGTCAGTGTAGCGGAGCATAACGCTGCCCAGAGTCGGGTTTTTAGAGCTGAACTTGTGTTTTATTTTGAAAGGTAAATTCTTATAAAAACAGGGATATTAAAAAAGGCAACTGCTGGGGTTGACACTATATTTTCTGGAAATATGTAGATATAATATGTGAGGTTTCCTTGTCATGGTCCCAAATAGGACTTTGTTGCGCATCTTTTTTTCTTTTTCTTTTTTCTTTTAAAATTAATCCTCAAATCCCTGCTGAAAGAGTAAAGAAGTGATCCAATACATTGATACTCAACCTGCCTCAATGACAAAGCCACTCATGGTGGCATATCCCCGGTTTTTCTTTCAGATGAGAGTGCAGAACGAGGAGGACTGGGGTGCTGATGTGCGTGTGTGTGCGTGCGTGTGTGTGTGTGTGTGTGTGTGTCTGTGTGTGGGACTCTGAAGTTGTCAGGTCAAACTTTTGGGCCAATAGCGATTTAGCTCTGTGCATTCTCAAAAACAGATGGGAGACCTGGTCCAATCAGCGGGGGAGAACCCACGGAAGCCCGGCCTCCTGATTTCAACAGATTGAAATGTAAGCCTGTCTCCAGCACCGTCAGGAAACAGATCGAGAATTTTGTCTCTCTTGTTCTTTATCGCGCAAGAAGATTTTCTTGGACGCGATTTTGGACAGTTGACACGCTGGACGCGGAGCAGGATCCACGCAGGCGGCACAAAGCGGACACCGTATTCTTCATTTGCGGCTTTAACACGATGGGTGAGTTCAGTGTTGGATTGGTTTTTTTTGTTTGTTTGGGGTTTTTTTTCTTGATAGAGATGCAGCGAACGCTTCATCTTCTTAAAGCAACGTGGGGGAATTTAGCGAAATATTGTCTGTGGTGTTTTGATGAACTGATTTGGTTGAATTCAAGGGAAAGAAAACAGGACACGGAATTATTGTGCGGCAGTTACGCACGAGTTTTGGCACTTACCACCGGACATCGGTGGGAAGTTTAGCTTGCATGAACGACAGCGATCAGCTGTCACTCCATAAATTCAGTTGTTCAGTTGGAGTGAAAACAATTGGTGAAAATAATTGAAGCACAAAACGATGTGCAAATGTGGATTTTTCCGCAGTATGTAAATGACAAAATTTGAAATATGTTGACTGAGACGCAAATCAACTATCGGCACATCTGCTGAATTTCTTTCCTGTAATTGCATATATTGTTAAAAATATTCAGACCTTATAAATAAAGGGTCGTTAGCAGTGTGAAGTGGGCTTGGGTTGGTTATCGCTGCTCTCATTGTTGTGCTCGTTTGTGTGTTTGTTTTTGACACCAGAGCCTGCCTTCGGTGAGGTGAACCAACTCGGTGGTGTTTTCGTAAACGGCAGGCCGCTCCCCAACGCCATCCGGCTCAGGATAGTGGAGCTGGCGCAACTCGGGATTCGACCCTGTGACATCAGCAGGCAGCTGCGGGTGTCCCACGGCTGCGTCAGCAAGATTTTGGCTCGGTACAACGAGACCGGCTCCATCCTCCCGGGGGCAATCGGAGGCAGCAAGCCGCGGGTCACCACACCCACCGTTGTCAAACACATACGGACATATAAGCAGAGAGACCCGGGGATTTTTGCCTGGGAGATCCGGGACAGGCTACTCGCCGACGGGGTTTGCGACAAGTTCAACCTGCCCTCCGTCAGCTCAATCAGTCGGATCCTCCGAAACAAGATTGGGAATCTGTCCCAGCAGAGCCAGTATGAGTCGGGCAAGCAGGCGCCTCATCCACCGCCACAGCCAACGTTACCCTACAACCACTTATATTCATACCCGGCATCCAAAGTGCCCACTCCCCCTGGCATGCCCACCCTTCCCGGACACATGGCCATGCACAGGATATGGCCTTCCTCGCACTCTGTAACTGATATTTTGGGGATACGGTCTATTACAGAGCAACAAAGTAAGCATGGCTACATGAAGGGCGGTTACATTTGTTTATTGCACCACATATAACCAACTTTTGAAGGGGTTTTGCGCGCAAGAGTGCGAATGTGTGTGTGTGTGTGTGTGTGTGTGTGTGTGTGTGTGTGTGTGTGTTTGGGATAAAACTGGCATTTGTGTTTTTTCCCCCCTTTGAGTTAGTGTAATTGTTTTTATAGGCCTCCAAAAGTAACTATTGGAACGTTATAAACCCACAGGCCTCTGTGGAGAGAGAAAGCTTAAATGCCATTTGACCTGCCTGCTGATATTGATTTGAAAGGGAGGCAGGTTAGTTCAGAAACAGATGGTCCAGCTTGCAAGAATAATTAAGAGGCGGATGTGGAATATTAGAGGGACAGCGGAGGGAAAGGCGGTGAGATGAAGTGTATCAAAATGAGGTGTGCTGAACGTTTGCCATGACTTGGAGAAAGTCGTTTTGTGCAGAACTGTGCAGTCTGCAGTTTGCCCGATCTAGGCCTCAAAGAAGTGTGTCGCATTGGAATACGGTTTTCTGCTGCGTGTGTTGTGTTATGTCCACATGCAGGTAGGCCCAGATAACTCTGCCTTGTAGTCAACCAAACCGCAACTGTTGTGGAAACAGTGAAACAGGATCCAGCATAAATCAGTGCTAATGGTCGGCTCGGTGGTGTGAGAGGGATTTTCTAAGAGCTTGTTTTCCAGTGGCAGGAAGGGAAGTGTTGTCAGTTTGTCGGTCCATTGCCGGAATCCTGTTGCAGTCAGGATTCAGAGTTGCCATGCAGAAACACGCCCCGCACTCTTCCACTTCCACCGCCATGCAAAGCTTGACTCAAGCAATCAAAGTAAGACAAATGTAAAGCAGATATCCACGAAAACTCGAGAGGGGTGGGTGGTTTCAGTGTTTCGAAGCGCTGCCTTTATAAACAATTTATGCATTTCTAAATTATTAGCAGATGTCTCCGTGGCAGGCTTTCGAACGATTTTTAAGTACATTTGGTGACGTGAGAGATTTGCAACATTATTTTTAAAAAATGATTTTGATTTGATGGAAATGATAAGACGTGCTAAAAACCTGAAATGTTAGTGACTTGTTTACGGTAATATTCATTTTTACGCACAGGGATGACACACTTAAAACGTCTGAGGGTGAATAAAGTCAGGGTAATATAATCTTAACATGAGTAACAAGCAGTTTGTTTAAAGTCCTTTGTCGAAATTGTTGTGATTGCTTCTCCCACAGTAAACAATGGGAAATCAGTGCAGTGTAACACCCATCACGCACAACAACGAAACCGTGAAAGGGAATCTCATTTGTCCCCGACAGCAAGAAGATGTGGGGGTTTAAAACATCCCTAACCCACGAGAAAGGCGTTTTAACCATAACTATATTTCCCTGGGCCTCTTCTATATCTGATTTTTCCAGAAGAACTACAACATTCAGTCTGAGCACACTTGCTCCACGGCGAGTAAAAGAAAGAAAAAATAAAGAAAAAATCCCTAAAGATTATTTCCCTTTTTCGTTAGTGCTTATAAATTGAAATTCTCAATTTTTAACGAAAATCGTAGATTTATGACGAAAGAAAAATTCCTAGGCAAGAACGCTTATCCACAACTTCTATTTTCAGCAACGATTATCTCAATTAAAAAAAATAATATCACGTCTCAATTTCATAGTACTCGAAAATGGGCTGAAATATAATCTATTAGATCAGATAGTAAAACCTTATTGTTTAATGGCTCAAGCAAACGTTTAAACAAGCATTACGCACAGCAAAGATCTTCAGCATATATGCCATTTATGGCTAAAATGACAAATAACCAATGCAGAATGTGACGGGGTTTATTGTCTTACGCAACCTGACTAACCAGCGGTTAATGGATGCATGAGTCACAGCAGCGACCTGTGCCGGTCTTTTTTTCCCCTAATCTCCTCCTGACCTTCCTCTCTTCTCTTCTCTCTTTCTCTTTTGCCCCCCAGTTAGTGACAGTCCATCCTTTCCCAGCGCCAAACTAGAAGAATGGAGCGCTATAAACAGGACTAATTTCCCACCAGCAAGTTCTCCACTAGTCAATGGCGTGGATAAACCGCATTTAGAACCCGAGGCAAAATACACACAGGTAAAAAAAAAAAGTGGACATCTCATATTTTTTTTTTGTAATCTGAAATGGAGCAACAGTAAAATGAGTGCAGGCTATTAATCTACTTGCAGGCTTGAGTATTCTTCTATTTTATATCTTAACAGTTATGTAGCATAGAAATTCTCCCATTCACAGCTTTAATGCGCTCCTTCTGTTGGCTAGGGCACCTTTGTATTTCTCTCCCTTTTTTGATTCTGGCTTTACAAGGGCCACTTCGTTTAGGCCCTGCTGCTTGGTCAGTGCTTTTATGGATGATTACAGAGTAGATTATTTAATAATAAGCACATCAAAGGGGCTTGAATAGCCTAGTTATTATTACCTTCTTGGTTCTGAAATTAAGTGTAGCGTGCTTCACACTCAAGACAACAGTTGGACCCCTGAACAAGAGGCAGAAACGTCTGTTTTCGGTTTCCTGGTAAACTTTACAGTATTTGAATAGGTTGGCGCTTTAGTATAGGTCAGCCACCGTCCCGTCATTTGTTTCAGTTTGAAAGCAGGCTTTCGGATACTGGTGCGCTCTAAACGACGCTAAATGTCCGCGATATTCGTTATTTTGCGCTTAGTTGTTGGAGCAGATAAAGCCACGCGACAAAATAACAAAAACAAAAAAAAAACTAGGAAAAATACAGCAGTCAAAATTAATACAAATATGGACACCGACTTTTAGGCCAATTGATGCGATTTTATTTTTTATTCTTATTTCCTAAATGTATGCAGCTTTGGTTACATTTATCGTACCAAACTCGACAGGCTGCAAGTTTGAAAGTGATTGATTTGATTTTTATTCAGCTATGCGTCCGCTCTTTTATCTAAAACTAACACAGGCCTACAAACGACTCCTAACTATTCTCTCCAACGCACGCTTACGGGCGCGCACGCCGTCCTCTTTCTGTTTCTTTTATTTTGAAAGGGCGTGCTATTCTGGTTACCGACAGAAAACGTTTCCATGCCGCATCATTTATTTTGCCACTTTATCACGGGGGAGTTTTCATCCTCATTATGCAGAAGAAACAAACGGAGCCGATGCTGGGAGATTAGGAGCGCTCAAAGTGGACACACACTAACCGTCTGAGCGGTTAGCCAAGCAACTAGACAAAAACAGAAGTGAGCCATTAAATGCAGAAAATAACAACTCTATAAATTACAGAGTTTATTGCATGAAAAACAAAGGATGGCGAAGCGAGTACTGTTCCACCAAAACACTGAGGATTAAACGGTGCCCTCATCACTCAGAGTTTATACATGCAGACACTGCAGCCTGCTAAGATTCAGTGTGATTTCAGACTGTTAAATGTGTGTTTGTGAGAGACTTGAGACGCGGGGAAAGTGCGCTGTCATGCAATGATCGTGTTCAAACAAGATGACTATAAGACTTTGAGTTTTCAAACTACAAATCACTTTTTTTTCCTCCACCGATTTCAAAGCCTGATCTTTCTTGCAGCAGCAGCAGGGCAGATTTTGATTCACTTCCAGTACAAAACTAACCAAAGTTGCCCACTGAAATCTTCGACGCCTTTATATTTTTTACAGATCTCCTTACATTTATTTCTCCATAAGGCCCAAAGAGCGCGGTGAGAAACCTGCGGCCTTTATGCGCTCTCAGAGGGCAGAGCGGCCAGATGCACTTCTGTGAGCTGCAAGAAGGAGAGCATCATTAAAACAGATTTAAGCTTAAGTCACGAACGGTGGCTCGGAATTAATCATATATATATATATATATATATATATATATATATATATATATATAT
>VUQK01001273.1:24937-35255 GCA_015106715.1 Bujurquina vittata | reverse complement strand
TTTAAAAACAACGGGATTGAAGGGCAGGTGGGTAAAAAAAAAGGGGGGGGGGGGTGCTGTGTTTTGTAAAATCACGTCTGGTGCCGTGCTTTTGTGTGTGTGCATGGCTGACTGCTTTTTACCTACAGTGTAAATTGCAGACATTTTAATATACTAATCATTAACCACATTTGCACTGGGAAAGGCAGGTAGGGCCATGCCCAAGCTGCAGCCCTGTCAAAGTGGAGCCACTGAATTGAGATGTTACAGATGAGGATGGGAAAATCCATATAAAGGGTGTAAAGAAAATGACGTGAGGGATATTTTGCTGCACAAGATTTATGATTACTGCGATGTGCAGGGAATTCATTGTAAAGTTGCACAAGCTGTCAAGTCCTAAAAAAAAAAAAAAAGATTCAGAACTCCATAACAGAAAAGACAGCTTAAGCGCTTACAATTCCATCAGTCTGCAAGCCGCAGTTGTTAGTCTCTCACCGCGGGCCCCTAGGCAAAAACCAGGAGCCGCTCCATTTTGGCAGAGACTAACTCCCACATTAATGATGACTGTCAAATGCCAACGTGGCTCAGTATAAGCTGCTACCAGATGAAGTTAAGATGAGTCTCTTAGAATAGCCACTACACCTAAATCTGTGCAACAGGTGTGTGTGTGTGTGTGTGCATTTTTGAATATTTGTGTAAGAAACAAACTGAGAGAGAGAGAAAGAGAAAAAATGAGTGCGGTAACCCCCTTGATTCCTGCAGCCACATTTGAATTTCTTGGGGCTTGTTGTTTCAGCGTGCATTCAATGTTCAAGCGCTGACTACGCGCCAGAGAGAGAAAGACTGACACTAAGTTGGCTATGAAGCGCTCACATGACAATAAGGAGGAGGGTGATGAAGTGGCAAACTGAAGAAAGGGGATATTCTTATATTGATGCCAAGATCAAACAGTCCCAGTTAAGGCAAAAACAACAACATGATTCTACTGTTACAGGGCACGCAACACACAACTACACAGTAAGGAAAGTGTGGGTTTCATTTTCTCTTTATTCTTTTTATTTGTTACCAATGCATGTAAGAGTAGTGATTTTTTTTCAAAAAGGACTTTAAAAGAGAAATGGAGCCAATCTTTTATCAATAAAAACTTGAAAACATAAAACTGTTGGGTACATAAAAAACAGAAGGAGCCCATCTAATACTGTCCATTTTTCATTGTGCAGGGTTAATGTTGACAGTGGCATATTATAACCCAAGCCTTAATCTTTTCCTTAACATGGTTTTTGGTACCTAAACCTAACCCGACAAAGACGAAAATGAAACTAAACTACAAGTGAAAACAAAGCAAAGTGGAAAACAGGAGTCTCCCAAACGCGTTGACAGTTTTATCTCAGGCAGGACTGTTTGTCCCCGGCAGCCACTATTATTGTTGTGCGACATTAAAGGGGACTTTGCGCAGATCTTTGTGATGCCACTGGCCTCTGACAAAACAGCATCTTTGATGCCATGCATTAAGAACAAACTACCATTAAAAAGTTTTGCAGTAGGCTTTAATAACATCATTGTTCCAACACTTACTGAAACAAGGCTCTGTAGTGCATGTGTGATAATAGGTGCATTCAAATCTAGACTTCCAAGGAATTCTTCAAAAGTAGCTGTGGCACTGGGAGCAGTGCTTTGCTGCACATGCAGATGACCTTCAAGGAGGTAACTGCCGACTTTAAATCGGGTACGATTTCTGTTGGTACATGGGCATGGTGTGTAAACTTCCTGATTGCTCCTTGTATTTGCATTCATGAATTGATATCCCATAAAAAGATGAATATGTTCAGACCATGTGGGCAAATAGTGGAACTGTTTGTCCCTCTGCAGCTGTAGCAAGTGTCTGTGTGCTGCAGCTGATTTCAAGGTCTGCTTATTGAAGATCGGCTAAAGTGGGAGATCGGAGATGGATGGCTGCACAGTCATCTTAATTTAGCATGCATTCAAGTATAGCTATATATAGGAATAGACATAAACATGCCTTCCCTTCATTTGTAGTGTTTTATGGCAGTTAAACAATTTTCAAGTATTTCTATATAACATTAAGTTCATATTCTGAAGGTTCAGCTATTCAAACACTTTTTTTTTTTAGAAATCTGTCAAATCTCTGATTGGTGCGTCCGCTCACATCAAACCAGTGAGATGAGCACCAAAAAATAAATTTTAATTCTAAAATCAATTGATCTGATAAAATTTTGTTGTCCTTGTTTTTTTGTTTATTTTTAAAGAAGACCACTTTTGCAACACTTCCTATATTCTCAGTAACTGAATATGGCAGATGACTATATTTTCATTTGGATGAACTGTCTCCAGTAAGCTGTATTCTTCTACATAACATAATGCTGATTTGGTATTTTGAGTAGTTTCCTTTTGTATTTAAGATAAAAAAAAACCAATCTAAATTGGTCTGATATTGCTCTGATCAGTTAACAATTACTTGCAATGAGGCACAGTTCATAAGGCAGCATTGTGGGTTTCCTTCTATTGTTACCAGTTTCTCTGTAGCCACCCAGATACATATTCATAGACCAACAGCATCACTGCTCCACCTATGAAAGAATATAAGAAGTAACCAATGTGAATGTGGTTTCAGAGGCTTTGCTTTCATAGTAAGTTAGATTTCTGAGAAATGCACAGGTATAGAATACATCAAAAGCCTGGAGCACCTGTTTACAGAGTGGGCAGGCATTATTATCTCTAGTTCACTGTATTTATATTCAAACCCAATAGGCATTATTATGTAAACACTATTCCTTGGAATCTGCTGAGAAGGAAATAGTGTTTGTAGCAGCCGTATTTCACTGGAAGAGCTCATGCAAAGTTGAAATGCTAATATGTATAAGTGAAAGCGCTTCCTAGTTTATTATAATACGTCTTATCTATCTACTGCAACACGAAAGCTGTGATCATGACAATGATTTCAGTATTAGGATTTTTCCCCCTACCTGGTCCAAGTCTCATTATCTTGGGAACCAATCCCTTGTATAGCGCCAAATACCTGCAGCAAAGATATAAGATGTTAATGTGCAAAGATTTTCGTTAGAATACAGAATATGTAAATAATTTCATTGTGCGGAATGGGTGTGTTGCGGTGGAGTCGAGATGTAAATTTGCACAAATGAAGTGGTGGAGTGTGACTTCAGTACAGCATTTAGGAACTTCTCTTGTGTGGTACTTTATATTTCAAATCCATCACAACTCCATCACACAAATTTTTCTATCTTTGTCTTCTCTGCATTCATTAAATAACTTCAAGTTCACAGAAAGCCGGTGTAAGTGAACTGCTGTGCATTATTATCTATTATGATAATAATTCTTCTTGAATCAGACTTCAAGAAGAAATTCCCAAGTTGCACAGCAGTACATTAAATAAGCCCCACTTTTATTAGCTGTAATGTACACAGTGCATCAATACTTACAGTTAACTACTATAATAAATACTATTCATTTTTCATAATAAATCAATTTATTTTTGGAAGCATTTGACTAATCTGAGTGTTTCCATATACTCGTTGTAGACATGTGCTTGTTTTCTTGCTTGTGAGTCCATGAATGTGTGTACATGTGAGAGCCTGTCTGTCTGTGAGTCTGTCTGTCTGCTGACATGCCTGTCTGTCACCCCATCAGGTATATAGGGTCCAACGGCCAGCGCTGCAGAGTACCTGCTCTTTAATGCATTCAAGGTGATCAGTGGCTGCCTGCCTCCGCCTCGTGCTCTCTGTCCCACTCCCTGCCCCCGCCACTGATGGCGTTAATAAGGCTCGACCCACTTCCTCCCTGGCCCTCTGTCTGATTAGATTGACCCGTGGAGCGCCGCGCGGCTCGTTAGGGTCTACTTAACGACGTCTCCCATAGGGACCACTAATTAGCTGGGACTGTGTTGTGTTAGAGAAGGGGACTGGATGTGGCGGATGGGGCACCGTCCATGCACCCCTGTAACGACAACATTTCAGTGCCATTCTTGCAGCAACCACTATACTAACAACATCCACTAACTACAAACATATCGCTGGCCCTTGTCTAGTGGAGCAGCATGGGGGAAAGTGGAAAGCCTGAGGCAACTGCTAACATAACATACATCTTTCCTTGAAGCTTCCATTTAGAGCTGTCATTCTTTGAGGCTTGAAAATATGTTAACATTTACTAAACAACTGACAGACTGCAGAAATGTATGATCATACTCATGGGGAATACAGCCCAGAATCTAAGATCATTATTTAGTTTCCATTCATTGGATCACAGCTTTGCATGAAGCAATTCATGCTTTTCCTCTGTACTTTGTGTAGGAAACTCACTCCATACAATCAAACCCTGCAAACTTGTAGCTGCAGCTGGTGCATTTGTCTTCTCTGACAGTCAGTTTGGCAGATAACCAACTATTGACTGCTAACAGAACAGACAAAGTGGCTCATTAATTCTTGGATGAATCAGCATTCTGACTTTTGTCTCAAACATCCTGCTTATATCCTCCCAGGTTTGTCCATACCCCTCTTCGCGGTACACCAGTGCCATGGTCTGGAAGCAGGTGCGGTACTTGATCTCTCCTGGCACTGGCTGGGGGCCTTGGATGCGGCTCTTCGCTACATCGAAGGGAATATTCACACAGGAGGAGATGGTCCCAGATAACATGCCAATGGTAAACTTTCGTAGGAACTCTAGGGTAGGGTCCTGTAAAAAGTAGGGGATAAAAAAAAGGTATGCCTTTTTAAAAGTGACACATTTTTAAACTGTGAACCAGGGGGCTAAATTTGGTGCCATAAAACATAAACAGCACATAGAGCCTTTGGGAACAAGAAGAAAGTAGTGACAGTGAGTTGACAAAGTCCTGAGACATTATGTATCTATGTCTATGAGCGAACGTGGGGGAGAGCATGAGGGGACTTGTGCATATGATTGCAAAGCTTGCATGAAAGCCCTGATCATTTTATGGTAGCGGGGGGCAGATTAGTGCTTCCTGACTGCGGTGCGGCATTCTGATTGGCTGAGCAGAAGCACATGTTCTCCGGGGAGCCAAGACAGAGGATTTATAAACAGGGTTCATGCAGGCAGACTGGGGAGGCATATGGGGACAATTTGGGTAATTGGGCTGTGACTCGGCACAGGGGTATTACTGTACCAAAGAAGCCCAGACTCAGAGAGCTCTGACAGCTAATTGGCCAGGATATTTTTACAAATGACAGCAGCCTCTCTGGTTCAGGCCTTTCTCAAGCGGCTGGACACCCTGAGAGCCGTGGTAAATCAACAGCTAATCCCACTTCTTCTATTTTTTTCAAGTGGGATGTGGAGAAGGGGGTACCATAGCTGTGGCCTAAGTACACCCATCAACCCACTTCCTAACAGCCCTAAGCAAACATCTCCTCACACATTCACATGTGAATGATGGTAGTGTGCTATCTGCCTCCCCTGTGCTATTCAAATGGCCATAAGAGAGAAACCTGGGCTCGGCAGCCCGAATTTGACTATAGACATGTTTGAGTTGCAAGCTCATTGCTCATGTTGCTGACACAAGGGCTTTGGAGAAACGCCACTGTCAGCTCAGCCTGTGAATTGTCTGCAATATTTATTCTTTTGCTGCTGTAATTAATGTCTAGCTAACATGATCAGTCCATCAATATACATAGAGATGGATAATTCCCAAAAGCAACTGCCACAATCTAAGAAGGCAGCTATTTGAGTCATCCAGCCACATAATTATCATTCACGGAGGATGACCACTTGGTTCTCTGAACATCATGCGTCACTGGAAAAATGTTGAAAATTTTGCAGATCCTGGCCTCCCACTGTAACCTCCTCTTGAAAATAGTACAGTTGTCTGCTTCCAATTAGTTCATTGGAGTTAATCTAATGCTCCAGTTTGCACATGTGGAACTGGCGTATGGTAACGTTTCCATTAAACAAAATTAACTTTTGTTTGGGCCATCAGGAACTGCCGGATGTGTAATCTGAAACTTTGAGGATGTTATGAAGAGCAAACAGAGGAGGTATTAGCAGGGCTGATCTTACAAGTCCTCTCTGATTTTTGCTTCCTCCTTTCCATGGCAGTCAGGTTAACTAATCATACTGTTAAACACATTTGGTTTTCCCCTGTGGCACGGTGGTTGGCACACGTTGCATATCACATAGCCTATGGTTAGCAAATAAATAGGTGTAGTCAAGGTTACAGTGCCAAGGCAATGTTAAAGTGGTTTAAGGAAGAAACAAAAACAAGTCCGAGTGTGATCATAGATTATGATTGGCATAATACCGGGCAGGTGGGGATAGCATCCTTGACATTGAAGTAGAAGCCAAAGTAGATCATGTTGAAAACTCCTTGGCGCCCCAGTGTTGATGTTAATCCTTTATTCAGGCCCCTCAGCCCAAATCCGTCTGACTTAATTATGCGTCTTGCTTGGGCAAAAGAAGAGGGTTGCTGTATTGGAGAGATTGAATTCAAAAGAAAGACATGTGAACACATACAGAAAGGTGTGCATATTACTAGCATTTTACACATTAGGGCAGTATTTTACTTCAGTCAACCTCTTTGAAAGAATCTCTGTTGGCCTGAAGACTGACTTTCACCACCTCGAATGGATTGATCACTAAAGCCTCAGTCAAGCCAGAACCAAGCCCTGCTGCAGACAGCGCCTAGAGGGGAGTTGGACATGATTTAGGACTGAAAATGTGGAGATAATATTTGGGTAGAGACAGAGCAGAATAGACAAACTGATGCAGACAATGAAGAATGCCAACCTGCCCGGGTTACAAGAGCTGCGTTGTTATTTCATTTTCAGTGTTTTTTGAGTCTCTTTGTCTTGTCTAAAATATGTATTTATCACAGCCATCATTGTTATTTCTTGACAAATGCTTTTAGACACCCCAAGACACCTGTGCTTATCATCAGACAAAATGACAGATGACAGATGGGAGCGAGAGGAAGGTGAATGAAAGGAGAAAGTATGAATGTGAGCAAAGTAGCAAATTTGAACTCAAGAATTCAAGAAAGTATTTTTTTAACTTAAGAAAGCACATTAATTCATCCTGCCACATATCAGAATATACTAATATAGTACTAAATTTATAAAAAAGTTTTTTTTGCAGCACTACATGTTGCATTGGTCTGCCTATTTCTGTATGTGTGTGTGTGTGTGTGTACATGGTTGCGTGCGTGCATGCTCAGAGTGAGGCGTAATGGGAACATGTCAAGAACGTGTCTATAGCTCATTACTCTTCCTGACTCTTTATCCTGCTGTCAGAGCCCCGGGACCCATCCTCTCAGACATGCCTCACGATGTTTACACAGCCAGCAAGCCACGTTTTAATTCCTTATTTGTATTATTACTGTGTGTGTCCTCATTAATCAGAGTGAAGGCATTCAGCTGTGCCATGCTGAATAGGGGGGAGAGAGAGCGCCATTCAGAACCAATCTGTAATTCACTCGCAGTAATGATCTGATGTGATTACAGTACTTGATATGCGACGGCCTCTGGGGGAAATGGGGTTAGAGGCACTTGAGGAAGAGGAAGGGCGGGAAAAAGATAGTCAGAAGGAGGCGTAAGAAGGGTGGGAAGAGGGCATGATGAATAGGACAAGTAAACATTTCTCCAAAAATGGCTGTAAAAACAAGCTGAGGATATTCGCCATGCTGGGGCGGATTTGACACTGAGCTACAGGTAAGCCATCCATCATGGCTGACACTTGGCTGCCACCTGAATAGGTGGTGTGCGGTGACCGCACCCCACCAATACATATCTGTCTAGCTTAAAACTCTGACTCAATATAACAGAAAACCAATTACTCAAGAAGGTTGAAACCGCTTCTACACTCATGGCCTGTGGTGTAACGAGCCTTCAGAATAAACAACAGCCAAGCAAACATATAGGAAAGTCAGTTTGTAAGCGGTGTGTTAAGTATTAGACTATTTTGGCTCTACTCCCACAGGCTGGGCTTCAGAAGAAATGATGACTATGAAGTTTTGAGGGTTCATTTCGGCTTTAAAAGAAATTCTGTTTATGTTCCTTTCATAAAGAATCACACCTGTTTAACTTGGGGACGACAGGAACAAGGGGCTACAATATATTCCTAGTGGTTCATCGGATGTATGCAAGTGTAACCATACTGGGATAAAAACAGGATTAAAACTGACTAAACATGTTGCTGTTGGATATGCAGTTTGAGGTCAGGAAGACAACGTCGTCTTAATGATCAAGAATGCAACTTTTAGATCACTGGACGGATTTCTGGCATGTCACAAAATCTGGCAGACTCCTCTTACTGTCTGAAATTACAAGATCTGACTTCCAATATGGCTGAGATTATTTTTAAATGATTGGATTGGTATTTTACATGTGCCTAAAATTATAATGATTTAAAAATGACTCCACGGCAGACAGACTGTATTCTTTTTCTTCCTTTACATTCATTGTTGAATTGAACATAGCGATGGCACCTTTTCCTTTTGTGTCAGGAGTGAAGAGGCACAATCATTTTGTTTGAATAAGCATTAATTAAATTGTCCGTTGACAAACCAGACCGCAGACTCCAGGATTATACTGAGTGTAAGCACTACGATTACCTATAGCATGGATGAAATGCAGCACCTTTGTCTCGTGGTGACTGTTACTGTAGTTCTCACTTATTTTCAATTAAAAAAGAAATCTAAATAGATTCTTACACAATGAAATGAAAATTAAAAAAGGCTCCTAATAAGCTGCCAGTTACACTGGATCAACACAGAGCAGCATCAACCAAACGCTTGTAGTCTTTGTGGCTGCGCTGTTGCTGGGAATAAAGCTCATAAAAGCAAAGGTTCAGCCTGAGACATGGAGTCATTAGTGCCACACTGATCACAGCTGATGACAAGCTGATCTCCTAAAATACACGCCAGCTACATTTAAATACCACTTCATCCATATAAATGCTAAAATGAGGTAAAGCTGGAACTTTCAGGGCTTGTTTCAGAATTTCTGAAAGTCATACTGACAGCTCACCACGCTCACTAAATTGTGTGTGGAACTGCTCACACTATGACAACAGTGTTAATTCGAGCTCTGGAAATTATTTTATGTTTATCTTGTCCGATGTGTGACCCAGCTAAAAATGCAAAAATGAGTAACAATTTCCCTACTAAACATATTCGTGCATTGCTAGTACTTTTACATCAAACAGCACTGAAAATATAATGCTAACAAGGAAATTTACATTTTTATTAATTCATTTGCCTGGCAAAATTATTCTTGGCATTTGTCTTTGTTTTAAAAGCCTTTGGCAGGTGAGCTCAAATACTGTTTTTATACTCTGTAACATTATTCCAAGTCCTGTGTGTGTATTTATTTATTCAAGTATATGTATTCAGGTGTTCCTGGACGTAAGACTCACCACAATAGGAGACAAAGAGGTCAAATTCAGCAACTTCTTGTACTGCTCAAAGGTGAAAAACTGCAGCGAGAAAGATCAGGATAAAAGCAGTGTCAGAAAGTATAATTTCATCTCCGTGCATACAGAAAGCTACCTTAAATGCGCACTGCAAGATAGGGAAAACTACACAAGCACTCAATGTACTTAGTAGCACATAAAATCATGGCTGACTTTAAATTTTAACCTTCATCTCTGTGGAAAGACAAAAGCATCAAAAGGAGCCAGATCCACGGATCTGTTTATTTGAGCAAGGGCAAAAAGCCAGCAGAGCTGTTTTAATCTGAGCTTTAATTTGGTTTTTGGCTCCAGACATTTCTCACCACCTAACTTTGTTCGCAATGTGAGTGATTACCCCATCTTCACAGTGTGAGTGCTTACTTTTAAAGTTCACACATCCTCGTTTCCAGCATCTCATTACAGAGGCGCTCCATGCCAAGCATCAGGCTCCTCTGTGCTCTCCTTCTCGCCCCAATCCCTGTCACCCCATTACATTTAGGGAGGTTTAGCACTTTGAGCTACAAATATCCAAAGATGGCTCTCAGGAGATGGCTTGCTGTAAATGCTTGTAAGTCAATATTAGGAAGGCCAACAGAACAAACAGGAGTGGCTGAGGAGCCAGACATGGCGGAGGGCGTCATATGTTTAATCAACATGTGTGTACCATGTTAGAACGATTGTGGTTTGAGTGTTTTCATATGGCAGCAAAGCAGTTCACAATGAAACCAGATCCTGAGCGTTGCATCATATCCCGAGAAGCTTTGCAGCTTTCAGTGAACAAACATGCATGTCCTTTGTCTCACCTTGACTGCTCGCTTTGGTGTCTCTGCCAGAATTGGAGGCAGGATTCCCTTGTAGAAGCCAAACACACTGTAAAAAGAGAAAATATTGCCACAACTGAATTCAACTT
>VUQK01001273.1:11270-24917 GCA_015106715.1 Bujurquina vittata | reverse complement strand
TTTGTAAACTTCGGCCGCTGGATTCAGTTACTATCTGTAAGACATTTATTTTATCAATGTCTCACGTACATCGAATCAGCCAAACTGCAGATGAATTATCTTCCAATATACGGATAATTTTATCACTCATCACTGTAATGCAGTATAGATAAATAGCACAAACTTACACGCAATATAGACTGCATTAAGTTTAGGAAGCCCTTTTAACAATGCTTTACGCCATGTACCCAAGTTTCAGATGGCTGCTCACTGATTTTCATACTGCATGGAAATAAATGGAAGCCAGTGAATGTCAGTAGGTGTGGTCCAGTGGATAGCACTGTCACCGTGCATCAAGGAACACCTTTGTGAGCTTCATCCCACTATTTGAGGATATGCAAGCTTGATTTCTATTTGGATGTTGGTGATGTCACAGTGAAAGGTTACTGGAAAAAGGTCAAGGAATTCAAACAATGTGTAGAGTTCCTGTTTAAGTTTGATATGAAGGTTTCAAAGTCACAAATGCATTAGTGTGGCATTTTCGTAAAGATATATGGATACTACAGCAATCAGCATTCAGACTTTACTAAAATATAAACTGCAGGACCAATACTTAGGTCGCAAAATGGAAACTAAGTATACTGCTGCTGTTTGGCAACATAATTACTGAGATATATTTTCAAACCACAAACCCCGGTAAACATGTTCTACAGGAATATGCTGAGGAAATGATTTAAGGGTGTTTTTAAGCATTTGATATGCTGGATATTTCAAAAGCAGTAGCTGTATAATTTTAGTCAATTTGGTAGTTTGCCTGTGCTCAATCATACGTCCAGCCATGATTTAAAGCAGACTTGGAGCCAGGAAAAATAATAAAATGATACAGTGAGTTATTCATATTGAGATGTGTGCCTACATGTAACACAGGCTATATTTCGGAAGAAGGGAATTTTATGTCTGCCTTTACAGACTACATGGACAGCTATGGTTAAGATCATTAATTTAGCCATTAACACACTTTTTGGGTACTTTTTGAATTATGTACAAATCTCTTAATAAGCTTTCCATGTTGTATTCAGAATCACAGTTAACCTGTATAAATATGTTAGAATTTGATACTAACATAAAGCTGAAATAATCTATAGCTAAATGCTACTTTTGCAACAAGATGAGGTATTTTAATTATCTGGCTGGCTGATGGAAATGCAACAAAGAGAACATATATAGATTCACATGAATGCCTGACCAGTCTTTGATGTATACATGCAAGAAGACAGCTTTTGTTTTGCGCACAGCATGTTTCGTATACATTCAGAAGTGCACACACATGCATTTTTCATAGCCTTCAGTTTAGTGAAAACACGTTAGAACATTTAGGACATTTTGTTTGAACTGGTGTAGTTTACACTAATGGGGCCAGACTGGCATATTTTATGTGCTAACTTTCTCTTACTAGTTGTAATTATTTATTTATTTATTTTTTTGGGTCAAACTTTACCACGTGTGCCACAGGCCCCCAGGTCTAAAATGCAGCACATCTGAAGTGTTGGATACTTTGAGTCATTAGCCTTTGTGTTGACAGCAAACTGTTCTTGGCAACAGCTAGCTCTCTTCCACTATTATCATTCCTAAATGTTGTTTCAAGGGGGCTGTCTTGAATTAAAACAGGTAAAACAGGTTTAAATCTAAAGAAGCAGCAGAAGAGGCTACTACACTTAGACTATAGGTTAAAGGGGCAATAGAAATGAGTCACTATACATTTTTTCACATAGTTAATCGATTAATAACAAGACGGGGCTGTACTGTATATGTGTAAATGAACTGAATATTTTAACAAATATTTTCTTTAATTGCCATGCAGTATGTACAAAGCTCAGGGCAACATGAAAACAACCAAAATATAAACACAAAACAAACATGTTGCTATGGAAAAATTGCATTCTTTTAAGGTCACCACCCATCACAAGCTTTTTAGATTTCCCACTTCCTTGTACATTTACTAATGGGACATTTTCCATGATGCATATGCCATTCATGGAAAATGCAAAATATGCAATTCAATAACAGGGATTCAAAGCTTCTGCTGTTTATTTATTTTTGCTATTGCTTTAGTTCTTGAAAGATGGCCTTAATAAAAAGTTTTTTTTTCAGTTTTTAAAAAAAAAAAAGAAATTTCATGGCTAGTTATCTGTGCCAACTCTAGCCTCCATAAATGAAAACACACATCAGTGAATCACAGAGATGCCCATTATTACATGCCCTGCACTACAACGTGGAATGTAAGTCATTCCAAGGGAATAGTTATCATAAATGTGTTGGTATTCAGAAGATTTTATTCTAAACAAAAGTTTTTTTATAAAGTCTTTACCGTGGTGAAAAATAAGAAAGTTGCATTCTATTTTTAGACCTGAACATAGAGACTCAAGTAAGGGCCCTAAATGCATGTTGATGCACAGCTGAAAAGGAGTCAAAAACTAATGCTCGAGGTCCTTCCAAGGACTTTCCAAAGGCTTTGCTGGGAATAAAAATGAAAGAATAGCATTATCATCAAAGCCATCCAATATAATAATAAATAACAGAATAAAAAAAATAGAACGTATTTGCAGATGTACACCCAAACATTCAATATTTGGCTTGTATGTGGCAAAGGGAAAGGGGAAGTATTAGAAAGGGCCAACTGATAATGAATACAGGTCAAAGAGGACAACCTGGCGTGACGACTGTATCCTATGAACAGCAGCACTCGCTCTGTTGTGGCAACATTCTCTAAAAGTCAACAGAGATGATCTTGGTTGATTAGGTACAAGTGTAAATATTTTTGCTGCTGGAACACATTTCCACTGAACAGAACCTGAGAACAACAGGCAGACAACAACTTGCAGAGAATCCACTGTGGAGAAGGCGCCTAACAAAAACAGCAGAGAACCACAACTAATTATCATAAGTCTTGTCATCAAGTGGTAGATCCAACCTATTTCATAAACACCTGAAGCTAGACGAGCAATGCTGGCTCTTGGTAATTGAGCCCGCACAATCATGCCAGAGCAAGGGATCATCACTGAGCAAAATACTGCCTGGAAGCCAAAAATGAATCTCATGTATGGTTTGTATAAACAAGTTATTTCAGTCAGACGGAAGGCCTTTCCCTCTCCTCTCTTTGTCCATGCAAATGGTGGCCACAGATTTCCCGGGTGTGGTCAGGCTGGGGAGCCACCAGGTGATGAAGGAGGAGTGAAATTTGTTACAGAACAAATATGGCCTCTAGTGAGTGGCCATCATTTGAATCCTTATTTGATTGCCAATGTAAAGTACACACCAAGTCCCTTTTTGTCTTTCCTAAACAAATCGCCTCCTGACACAGAGCGAGGGCTGAGCGATATGTGTGTCACTGCATTAGGGGGGTGTACTTGTATGCTTATGTGTGTAATTTGGCTTTCATTTTCATAAACCTTTCCTTTTTGTAACAGCCTTCTTCCATCATGTCAGTGACACAACTACACAAAAAAGATATGTCCACTAATAGCAATAATGAAAGAAAACAACCTGCAAACATGCCATTTGCATGTTTGAACAGACATTTTATTTTCATAGCTCTGCTTTGAGGAAATCGACGGGAAAATCAACTGCCCCAGGGAACAGTTTAGCATTTCCAGTGTCTAACCTAACTTGACGTTGCTCTTAAGAGGAAATAAATAGTAGAATTCCCAGTGGCCAGGATCCATGGAGTAAAAGCTTGTTTTACAAAACTTAGATAACAAACAGGCACCGTAAACACTATAAATAGGATGAAAATTTTGTTTTACTGACGTGAGTGTTTGTATGATGAACACTTTTACCTGCTGTAACAATATGAAATATGTAACATATGTTGTGGTTGCCAAGGGTTTTCGATTTCAATAACTCTAGCACAGTCCATAAGATGAATAATCCGTGAATATCTAAAAAAGCTTAGGGTAACATGGAGGGTAATGAATTCGACTCGCTGGCTCTTTTTTGAATTTTTAGAGGAACAGTATACTGCTAAAGAAAGATTACATGACATTTTTTGGAAATCCATATATTTTCTTTCTTGCTGTGACTCTGAAGATTAGATGTTGCTGTATTTTCTATTCTGAATATGATGCCAGTAGCCTAGCTTTGCATCAAGACTAGAAATAGACGAAGCCAGCTAGCCCTGTTCTGTGCAAGCGAAAAAATTTCCTTACCACCTCACTACAGTATATCTTCTTCAAAAGCTCACTAATAATCTAGTACAAGCTTCCCCTTTGAAAATACCAATTATTGTAGCATGTATTCAAAAATGTCCCCATTCCCTAACTTGATGGCTATTTCACTGCAGCAGTTCATATTTAATCTAGAGGACACCTTTATCTGCTTTTCTTCACACTACCATGAATGTATACATATTTTTTGTATGGGTGGTCCCAGCTGGAGTCAGCCCCCCCCCCACATCCGACAATGTTAATTCCAGGCATTAGTCACTGATCTTCAGTATTTCCATCGTTCTGCAAAGCATGGACCCTTTTAATATTACCATGGTCGCGCTTCGGGTCTCGACCCAGTCTCTGGATACCACACTAGCAAAGAATGTTCAAGAATAGAGTCTTTTTGTTTGCCTCCAGACGGAAACACTTAACACATGCTCATGCTGCTGCACCCACATGCGAGGAAAGAAGTGTGGACTTTAAGGCAATACACAACCAAGTGTTGGTGAACGTAGTTTACACGGTCACACACTTATGAGCACAGCTACAGCTATATTTTAGCGATTTTACAACAGCCTAATGTACAATTTTTAACAGATATAACTCTTAATTTGTGTCAAATGTTCATGTGCATCTCCTTGTATATGAAATTAAATACTATAGGTCCAACTATTTTGTCCATGCTTGTGTCTTTCTTCGGTCTAATCACTGAGCTCAACTTTAGAGCTCAGGTTTCCTCCCTCACTGGCTCAAAGTGAGAGAGAGACAGAGAGAGAGAGAGGGGTCTGGTTTTGGCTCACTTCTGCTGAGCTGATGGGAGAAGTTTATTTTTAATAATAATTCTACAACAGTGGGGCCTAACACTATTTGTATAAATTATAACTAAGTGGTTTGGCCTGGTGGTAATCCTCGATATGCTACTGGGGAGTGATTACATACTCAGCAAAAATATACTGCTAATGATAATTGGTCAACAAGGAAGTGGATCTTCTGTCTTTGGTGACTCTCCGGCACATGTCTCGACTTTGTTGGGTGAGCTCACACTCAAACAGCGCTCGGAGCTTATGTTGATGTTGTGAAAGCCATGCAATTTGCCAACCATTTTGTGTGTCAGACAATTCTCTGGAACTATGTACAAGCTTAGTCCTACACGACACACCCAAAAAGTAGGCAAAGAGGTGTTAAATGTCACACTGTCAGCATGCGTGTGGGGTGAGGAGGGCACGGCTACTGTAACAGGATAAGTGTGTCTGCTGAACTTCAGCCAACTGAGGATTTCTAACTGTCACTAGCCAGTCTCTTGCCGCGCAGCGCTCGCTCACACCTTGCAGCAGATCAACTTTATATCCGCAGTAAAGCTGTCGGCTCATCGTAAACAGAGCGAGTGGCAAACACTTTCTCCTACGCCTGCTTTATCTCACAGACCTGTCACAGGGCAGGCAGACGAGGAGGGAGTATAGCTGGATGACGGTCTGTAGTTAGTCTACTCTTATCCAGTACAAGATACAGTGTATAATAAGGTATGTTCAGTGGTTTGCTGCAAGATATTTCTGGGCACTGTCAGACACATCAGCTGTTTTTAAGGAAACCAAACTGTAATGCTCACATCTTTATAGCCACCAAACCACATAACTTTTAGTTATATTTAAATAAAGCAGCATGTTTGGAAGAAATATCACTCCCAGCATAACTGACTACATACTTTTCTCCTGGCTGTATACTTTTAGTATGACAGTAGCTTTTCCTAAGAAGTAAAGACATACAGTACCAGTCAAAAGTTTGGACACATTCATATGAGTGGGTGAGTGTGTCCAGATTTTTGACTGGTACTGTAAAAGCACAGAATAGCTTGACATTATAGCAAAGTTTATTTCCAGGTTGTTTTAATTAAAATGTATTCATTCAGTGAGCACTTGAGTTTTGACCCTCAACCTTCATGTTTTCCATATACAGGAAGACAGAAAGACCCATGAGTGGCATCCCTGGTGTTGTTAGGGATCACTACTAAGGATAACCTACCCTTCATTCTGGAAGATCGTCCGGAAACAATGACCCAGACTCTTGTAGCTGGTGGGGTCAGTGGTTCCTCTTTGGATCTGAAACCTGCAATGAGAAATTTCAGTTAAAACACTCTATTACTTTAAATATTACAATCAGCAGCTCCATCAACCAGTGTTAACGCAGTATAAGACCTTTTATCATCGCTATATGTTGTTTTCTTTCATTTTTATCCCCATTTCCTGTGCAGGTTATACTCTGACCTGTTTGAAAGCACAAATTTGAGCTCATTTTCCCCTCTGTTTTCTTCCCTCTCTTTTTTCCTCCTCCACTATGATGAGAGGCTCCTTCCACCAGGTCCCCTCAGTGCAGGAGAGAACTCAAACATTTATTTAACCCAACTGATCCAATTAGCCATCCAGAGCCCCAGGACCAGGCCTTTTGCACAAAGCTTTTCAGGTATTAACATGCCAGCAAGTCTACAGTAACAGCGCTCGACTTACGTGTAAATTTTTAACATAATTGAGCCAGTCGAGTGACTTTTTGCTGGTACGGCAAACATCAGGTACCTCTCTAATAAAGTCTGCTGAGCTGTGTGTAAATCTTTTACATGAGAGACTGGCTGGGAGTGAAAGAATGAATAGAAATCGTGCTTGTTAGTGGTAAAGAGCTTCAGGTACTCATTTACGACTCTTCATTTTATACCACTAAATGCTTTGGAAATAGAGTTCAAAACTTTGTTCAAAACATAGTGAAATGACAAAAGGTATTATAGGTGAAACAAGACAATGAAAACTGTGCTTGACAATATGATAAATCCTAACTTGAAGAACTTAAATATCATTAGCAATTCTGAGGAGAGAAACAGAGACACGAGTAAAGAGAGCAGTAACGGGACAAGAGAAAGATTCTCTCCTCATATGGCTTCAACTTCTAGGTCGTAAGGTCAGCAGTAAGTCGTCCACGCGGGTGCCTGATGGGGCCATAAAGAGTCCCCAGGTTTCAGTGGAGGGGAAGTTTAGTGGGGTGAGCGGCCTTTCATATCACTAACAGATTAACATCTTAGAGGGGTGTCCCTCAAATCCTATTTGGTGGATTCCCAAATAGCTTGTAACTGGTTCCTGAAAACCAGTTAAAACGGTATAATAAATAGATGTCTGACACCATATTAAAGACAAGAAGAAAAGAAGGACTCAAGGTATGAGAGGACGGTGGAATAGGGGGCATTGGGGGAGGCAAAGACCAAGAAGATTTAAGACCACTGGGGCTTGTAAACAAATTCAAATCTGGCTTAATTAGAGTCATATGATGACAGGGTCAAGGATGGAAGGCACTTTGTCCCCAGTCTCCCCCGTCTCCTTTGCGCTCCCTGCTTCGACCCGAACTGGCCCTAAGAAAGTGGAGTTGGCAATCCCGTGGTCCAGTTCCAGCCCCCTGACTCCACTCATAACCCTGGGGTCACCTCATTTCCTCATGGCCCTCTTCTACCCTGCCATAAAAGCCAGGGACCAAACAGAAAGGCCCAGGGAGTAGAAGATAATAGGGATGAATAGAAGAACTTGAGGCAGCAGGGGAACTGTCAGGCCCCTGGCTAGGAAGCTGCTTATGTTGCTTTTCACAGAAACCAACAGTGGAAAAGAAGACTCAAATCTTCAGGTGGTTCTGAGTGAATGTGCTGTTTGGGGGAATTTGTGCAGACAAAAAGCTCTAGTTTCTGTTAATACGGCCTCAGTGAATACGAAGATATACTGGCTGGCTGAAGAAGAGCAAAAGATATCTTTTATATTGCTCTGGCAGATCTGCTTGGCCTTGGAGTCAGCCATGCAAATCATAAACTCTGCAGACGGAAGACCCAAAGAAAACCCTGGGGCTTCTTTAAAACACACAGCTTGGAGCATCTTCTTCAATCATCAGTGAGAGCTAATGGAGATACAGTATAACAAGAAGTGATGAGATCTGCAAGTTCATCAAGACTCCCCCCTTCACTCCTGACACATCCTATTTTCTCTGTATTTGGGCTTTACAGGCCCAGAGCAACCCAGGAGAGGGTGAAGGCGAGGGCAGGTTGGTGATTCTGCAAACGAGACAAATACTCTTGTTTAAATAATCCAAAAGACCTCGTCCACCTGACCTGCAGTACCCATAAAAGCACGAATGGCAGGCGTCCACAAAGTTGTCAAAAAGGTAAAGGAGGGTGCAGTAGAAGGCCAGAGCCCCATTCTTTGTATTTTTATGGACAGCAGAGCAGCGTTTGAGGGTCTAGCAAGGCTGTGTCCGCTCCTAGACCCTTGTGGTAATGGGCTTGAATGAGGCACCAATGAGATGGGCTGTCACCTCATAGATGCTGAGGCATGGAGGTGAGCTCTCATTACTGATTGTGCTTAAAAAAAATAAAAGCCTACAGGAGGAGGGTTAGTAGGTTGATCAAAAGACAGAGGTTTGATGGGCCAAATCTTAAAGGCTTTTTAGGAGATGTGGGTATTCCCTTAGAGGAATTCATAGCAGAATGACTTGCTCTTTATTTAAAATTTAAGGTCTAATAGGGCTGACATGAGCTCATATTTATAGCTATTCAGACAGAATGACATTTAATTAAAACACTAAGTAGAGAAGTAATGGCCTAATCTACAACAGGCATTTACCTATACCTATCTATTATACTGTAATATTTCAAATAGTGCAATTTTCTCCAAGTATGAATGTTTTATGATTTATGTGTGTTGCTGCATATTTGGACTGGTTGCTACAGTGAGAGCCTTGATCTGCCCATGCCTCCCCTGTTGGAATGCCAAGTGCTTTGACAAAAAAAACAGAAGAGAAGCGAAAAATATGATTGACGAAAAAGAAGAAGTGAATCACAAGCGGGGGAAGGAATGAAAGTTGAGCAATTTCTCATGTTAGATCTGAAGTACATAAGACAATCCAGAAGGAAACATAAAGGGGAAGTCTATTTTTTACAACCAGACAGTTAATTTTAATGAGCAGGATCATAAAGATGGTAAAAGTCCATTGCATTGGTACATGAGGTTACGACCACATTTCCGACATAAATGGTCCAACATGGCAAATTCCTCCAATTGTGACTTTAGCCATACAAGCTTGCTTTAGGGTTAAAAAAAAAGAACAAAATAAAAGGATCCAATCTCCTTGTAGTTTCAGTGTCTCATTGTTCTGAGAAGTCATTGTTGACAACAGAGATTACTTAATCTCAGAGTAAATAGTATGTTTTATTTAAAAAGCAGCATAAATCAAAGCCTATCACACTTTAATATTGATTTCATCTGATCTCTATCCTGTCTATAAAGAGCAAAGAAACAAAGATAATGATAGAATGAATCTATGATAAAACTGTGACAGGAAAAACTGAGCACAGAAGCAGAGAGCCATTAAAGACAAACCTTTGGAGAACAAAATAGGAAAATATAGTCAAGGGGAAGAAGATGTGAGATGGAAGCTGAACGGAAGTGATAAACATTTGCTGCTTGCAACACCACCGGCTGCCTGAGCTTGATCTGGACCAGGCGAGGTTAAGTTTCACCAGCACCCACTGGATCTGGGAAAGCCCAAATTATGTATGTGGTATGGATACTGGAAAAAGGCTAGTCTGGCTGTTAAAAGGGCTACAAAATCCTTCTGTCATTCTGGATTCTCTCTCACTCTGATAAAACTGATTCCTCTGAATCCCAATGGTGATGTTAGGACTGTTTTGCTGGTCCAGATGTCTGCTCATATACTGTGACCCTTGTGACCTGAGATCAGGCAGTGTTACTGGAGAAGAGCAGGAAAAAGAGCTGCATAAAACAGCACGAGGCAGGGCCAGTCTAAGACTGAGACCCCAACAGCATTACAAACCGCTGGTTGACTGACAGATCACTTGAAGTCAGAGCAAATTTAGAGTGTAACTACTGCAAAAGTTGATCAGATAGGTGGAAAAAATGAGCAGTCTTGCCAACAGTTCCAGAACGTGATTGCATAACAGGAAGGATTTCTTGGGTGTTTAATGTAGGGTCTTTTAACCTCTGCCAAAGCCTGTTAACTGAAATTATGGCGCTATGGTGCAGTTTTAATTATGGCATCATATAAAAGTAAAAGTAAAAACAATAAAACCACTTTTGCAGGTTCTTCAAGTGCAAATCAAAACAAAAAATTATTCAGCACACTAAAGCTCCTCAATTACTTTTTCCAGCAGGGGCGAAACTCGACTGTGATTTTCATAAGGAACTAGTGCTATGAATGATGATCTCATCAGGTCTCGGAATAGCAACAGCCACTTTGTTAAGAAATTCCGCCGGATTTTGGAGACTCCCCTGACAGCAGGTAACTGCTGGTTATAAAAAAGTGTGCCCCAGACAGAAGACAACTGTCATGCACAGTGCCCAGGAGAAACCCAAGAGTTATACTGTCATGTCTCGGCCCTGGCTCAGATCTCTGCTGAAGTTGCCAATAATCCTTCTTAAATGGTTAAAACAAATGACAGAGGCCTTTGTTGTTTCTAGAAACTGAGGCATGTTATTTTGCGGTTATATTCTTAATTCTGTTTAAACATTTGCGACATGATGTTTTAGGGTGCAGATGTCAATTTGTCCAAGGGCTTGTAATATTGTTATTTAAAGGCTTAGTGATCAGCAAACTGCTGAAAAAGAACCGCCCAACCACACATGGATAAAGACAGGATCCGGCATCCAAGATAATGGCAGTCAGTACAGTTACCGTTCTGTGTTGCTTTTCTTTTAGCTTTCCTTTCATCACTTACATCACACACTCTTTCTTGGACACACTGATACTCTGCCCTTACCTGGTATTACTGACTAAGAACCAAGCAGGAAGTCTGGAGACAAGTTCAGCCCACAGCAACTTTTACTGGACACCATCCAGATTCTGTAGCTTAAATCCAGTTATTTTAAGAGCTCGAGTGACAAGAAGAATTATGGATCTAGTCAGTGAAGAGGACCTATGAAAGTTACAACAAAACCATAACCAAGGTTTTAAAATAAGTCTGAAATGCTTGAGCAGTGAGCTTAGGACTTCCTCTCGCCCACAGGCCAGAGCTCTTTCAGAGTAATGGCAACACAAGAATGAAACATTATCAGAGTACACAACAGTTTAATGCTTAGCCCCATCAGTGTGAAATATTGATCCAATCTGATTTAAAAGGTTTTATGATGGAAAGGGGGGTTAGGGGACTCTGGGGAGAGGTAGAACTTTTCTTGCATGGCCCCGGGGGTGATCAAGCACACTGGTCCTCCCCCATCTCCCGTGTCTCTCACCTGGCACAGCCCGGGAAACAGCTGGCCCGCAAAACGACGTGACTATGCGGTGTTGTCACAGCATCGCTGGGCGGAAGGGTTTTTCTGACGAAGCTGACGGAGGCGCACGATCTTTTACTACGCGTCTGTGACCAGGGCGAACCGAAGAGGGATGTAGACACGCTGAGCATGATCACAACATTATCTTACACGGGATCGGTCGTCGCCAAGGTCAACAAGGACCGCGCCTACCACAGTTCGGCAGGATGGAGGCGACAAGCGCACTGCTGGCAGACTGCACCGCAACAACATCCGCGGGAGAGAAAATACTGTGGCCAGGTCACCAGAAGCAACGGCCTTGCAAAAGTCGAGGAACAGTCCAGGGAAGCAGAAGAAAAGGCAGGCAGGAGAAAAACTGGGCCGCAATATATCTGGGCACGAACGACCTCTGCAGAAACCCAGAAACACAGGAAACTGGTGTCCGTGTCCACCCAGCACCCCCACGACCACACCGGGTCGCGTAAGCGGTAAGCCTGACAGAATAAAGGCATTCTGCGGAGTAATTGCCAATCAACTGTGTTTGCAAGAGCAATTTTTACTGTGCTTTAAAGTTTGTTTAAAAGCGACTCAAATGTGGAAATGGCTTCTTGCAAGTGGTTGGAATGTTGCTGATGAAAGTAAAATAAAGGATGTATAAGGGATGCACAGACATGTATGTCTGAGTTTGGAGAAGGTGCGGCAGGGGGGCCAGCAGCGTGGCTGCAGCGCAGTCAGGCTGTAGTGGAATCAAAGCGCTCCATGTTTTTACCCTGTAATTAGCGCAGTGGAATGTGAACCTCTTCACTGATAATGATTACAGGTGCGCAACTACAAAGTGCAAACACTGACAGGCACATATGCCCCATCTATGACAGAAATTTCTATCGCAATCCATGTGACTGTTAGTTATAGCTCCAACAGCTGTGAGTAACTCCAGCAACATCTGTCACAACTGTAAAAGTGTTGGGTGTGGTTTTTAAAGGCCATTTTTTCCCCTTTTTTATGGTTGAAACTAAGATTCAAATAAGTAGGCAGTTACATCATATACATCATGAGCATCTTTCAGACACGCACCCCTTTCTCTTAACGTAACACAACTTTAATATGTCAATCTCATGTCAAAATTTCCATTAATGTCACAATAGCAGTCTTACTTAATTGGATCTAGTAATGTTTCTGTAACACTTCCAAAGAAAAGCCAGAATGAATACAATCATATTGACGTAGGGTGGTACATACCGGGTGAGTACCAATGAGGACAGCAAAGCAATTGATGCATAAAGAGCAGTGACCTAATTCGGACATCATCCAGAGGAGTATGGTTTGACAACATAGAAGAATTGTATCTTTTTGCATGACAACACAAACAAAAGTTCTTGGGTTGCAAATTGGTGCAATGTCAAGCTCAGAAGTGTCGTGCCTTCAGCTGAGGATGAGAAAACCAGGCAACCAAACAGGACCATAAAGAGATTGTAAGAAGCGTACAACACAAGCTATTTCTCTGTAATGTTTTGGCATGTTTGAACAAACCTGAAACACTGATGTAAAAGTCACCAATGTCAGAATGACATAAATCCAGCTTTACTAAGAAGTGAATGTTCCATGCCTGAAAAGAGATGTCCCATTTTGGCCCATAGTTTCATATTTTTTTTCAAAAGCAGATTTTCCATATTTTCACATGAATCTGATTATGATAGGTCTTTGATACTTTCAAACGTATTTTTGCCTTTTCTTCTTCATTAAAACTGTGCTGGACAGAAGGGTGTATTCAGGGAGAGGTCATTGCTCGACACTGAACTATTTTTGCACTTACTGATGCAGTTGTTTTGGGAGAGCTGCCCACATATAATAAAAGCGCCTAGAAACTTCTTTGAATGTGGAGTTGCACTTGTGGATCATGATCCTTCCCCTAAGCTGTATGTCTTTTAATCCTTTTGATTTTGCAATTTATTTTATTTCCCACCAGCATTATAAAAAATGACAATGGAGCAACAGTAAAAAACAAAACCACCACCAAACACTCAAACCCATAATTTAAAAAGCGAGAAGGGTCTCACAACTTTCAATAACAGTTTTTAAAAACTTTTTTTTTTTTTTTTTGCCGCCTCTGCCGGAAACTTAGTAGAGCATAGCACGGGTTTTGAAATAAATTTTTTTATAATGTTTTTTTTTTTTGTTTA
>VUQK01001270.1:12286-22338 GCA_015106715.1 Bujurquina vittata | reverse complement strand
TCGATTAGGGCAGACAGCAGGATGTTTAACATGGTCACTCGGGTGTTAACTAACAACAATTTGCAATCAAAATAGCCAGTCTTGAGCTAAAAAAAAAATACTGCTAACCACCTTTAAAAATGACAATAAAGACAAGTATTTCCTCTGCTGCTCGCATCTCACTCTCATCAGCAGCTGTGATGGTACCTCAGATGTTCTTAACAGGGAGGATCTGGACATTAGTGACACGTGTGATCAAAGCTATCTTTGTCCTCTATGGCTGCATCCCTGTTCCCATCTCTCCCTATTTTTCTCTCTCTCTCTCACAAACACACACACGCGCACACACACACACACACACACACACACAAGCACAGAGAGAAAGCACTTTTTGGACAACAAGCAGCTTCAAAGCTCAGGTGCGCTCATGGAAGAGCAGGCACATGGAAAACAAAGGCGAACATGCAGGCCCACATTCGGTTGGAGCACATCACAAGGTTCACTCAACCCAGCTTCTCCTGCAGCGAAAAGGCTAATGTAGAGTGAAACAGCCTAATGTGCACCGCGCACCCAAAAAATGTAACGCCAGCTGTAGATGCACCTACAAACATCAACCAGAATTACACGATCATGAATACAGAAGAATCCAATGTTTGATGTATACCAGTTGTTTTACACAGGGGAAAGCTCCTGATGTTGTCTCCCTGTTTTCATCTGTCCTGAGTTAGGAGTCTCTGAGAGACCGTCTGATCCCTCCTGCTCTCTGTTGACTCAGGGCTGCTCTGCAGATTCAGCAGAGGTTTTTTTGTTTCTTTATGCTAATAAAAACCTTCTGGACACATAAGACCAACTGAAGTTCTGCCACACAAGGGTAGGATAGCTAAACTTTGGCTACAGTAATAAAACCAATGATATGCAAGTATCAATTTTTTATTATACACAACTGCATGTATTGTTTTTGCAGTGAAGCATCAAGTTTAAACAATAAGGATGGGGTTATTCTATTCTTATTTTCAAAAATGTCAAAAGAAGACTTCCATGTCACTGAAATCAGCCAGTTGTTGGGTTTGTCCTTTGACTAGTTTGCAATTCAAGATATAATACTAAGTATTTCCAATTTTCTACTTCAAATCTACTTTAACTCTTCATCTTGATTTAACTTTTACTTACAGAATAAGTTATCTGCTCAAAAAAGCAAAACAAAAAACAAACAAAAAAAGGGAATGGTTGTGGTATAAATCGTTAATGATCAGCGTATAAATATTACATGTCTGGTAAGAGGCCAAGTGTGTTTAACCAGATTAGTATCATATGACAGGATTAGCAGGCATCTCACCAATGCACCCCTGACCTTCTAGGTCAATATTGTTCAGAGTTTTGTGAGGACTTAAGCCCTGTGTGGTGTTCAGGCTTGTGGAATCTGATTTCAGTGTTTACTAAAGCAAGAAATTATTCACTTAATTATTTTTCTCAACCAAATACTTGGTCCTTGGTTCATTTCTGTGACAAACATGTAAAAACAAAAAAATCTGTTCAAGCTGTCCACGCCTTACAATTTTTTACTGCACGTGTTACGTCGTAGGCAATTGTAGGCGCAAACAAAATAAAAGTACTCGCTATTCTCTTTGTCTCTGGCCTACCTTGACCTGCTTTTGGTGTGTGTGTGTGAGAGAGAGAGAGAGGTGTGTTATTCCTGCACTAACTGTTCTCATCAGTTTCAGTCAGCAGCAACAAAAGGACGTGCTGTGATGTAGCCTATGAGTACAGAGCTGTTGACAAATTGCAAACAATAACATAGCAGAATGATAAAACCATGGAAAAGAAATAAACAGAACAAAAAAATAATTAAAAAATAATAATAAAACAAAACTTGCCAGGGGGAATTTTATACAAACATTAATGAAACGTTGAACATAGAGGGCATAAAATTTTAAATCTGTGTAACAAATTGACAGTTTTTAAGGCTTTTGGATTAGTGGACACAGCAATAAGATGATGGTACCATTTCAAATCTTTCATAAAAATTGAAAATAAAGGTCTGTTCTTACCGAATTTTCATTTATGTATATAGTACTTGTCAAGGAATAAGATGAGGTTGATGACAAAGAAAGAGTCACAGTTCTTTGTATCATAAGCAGTAAAGCCAAGGATGACCGTTACATAAGTGGGGAGTTTGTGGGGAGATGGCAGATATGAGGCTCATGATATCAGTCCAGAATTTTTCGGTATAATCACAGTTCCAAAACAAGTAAGTCACATCTTCAGTCTGTGTGGCACAAAAAGACCACATTGTATCAATATCTTTTTAAAATCTACACATATATTGTTTGGTAGGGTAGCATCTGTGGATAAGTATATAAGTCACCTCTTTTACTTTGTTAGTGACAAAGAATTTGCGAGGTAGAGACCAAACCCTCCTCCAGTCAGTTCTGTGGGCGTATCAGTTCCAATAAACAACGGCACAGGGTTGAGAAGTTATTTGCTGTTGAAAAAGAGAGCGGATATTCTCGTTTTTGTTTTGGAAGTTGAAACAAATTCTAGCAACAGAAGTATACATGCCATCAAGTGCAAGAAATGCATCAAACATGCACACTGTGAATCTCTGTGTGCTGTGTGAAGTGGGGTTCATGTAGGATTTAAATTATATATGATTCCAATTTGTTTAGTTAAAACCAACTGCACATAAATTCATACGCCTGTATTTTTATTAAAAACCCAATGATGCTGCGTGTCCATCGGACCCATGGACACTGGATTAGTAACAAAAACAACTCGCACACATCTATGCTCAGGAATTCAAGAAACATTGATTTAACATGTGATAAGAAATGGTTCGCTCTCCGGAGTCAAATGTATTCATCCATAAAATCAATTCAAACCATGGAAATTAAAAACAGCCTCCAAACAGACACTCAACTATAAAGACAATTCAAAACATTGGGTAAAAAAAAAAAAATAGTATAACCAACTGCCGAAAGCCTTTCATTATCTGAGCTGATATCTTGCTACATATCAGAAAAGGGTTCTCACAGAGGACACAGGGCCAAGAAGTGCACACATAGCGCCTCTAAACCTGTTGACACAACCAGTCATGCAGTCCTTCTTTTGTGAGTCATCAGTCATACTTACACACGGCACACGCTATTTTTCAGCAGCGTTGTGCAGATAAACTAAACCAAGAACAGCATTGTGTTTAAAAGCACCTGGTTTGCTGTCCCTGCCACTGTCACTGGCATCAAATGATTCACAACCACGGTGGAAGTTAGCGTGCGTGAGAATAGTCTGAAGTGCTGTTATTTTGAGCGACACTTAGTTCCACTCCTTCTTGTGATGAAGGAGGAAAAAAAAGACTTTTGGAGTACTAAATTTACCATGGTGGGTCAGTTGCTGATAATAGTGAAGCTGGCTCCTTTAATCTTCTAAAAACATTTACTCCAAGAGGCAGCCTGTGATCAACCAACCAAGAAAGTTTTCCTCTTTTCCTCCCTCTTTCTGGCTCTTTCTCTTCTCAACAGACAGGCGCCGCTGTGCCTTTTATAGCTAAAGAGCAGAAACTGTGCTGCAGTGAACCTGGCTGAACTTCAGTCTGCTTCTCGGTGAATACCTGAAGTACAGCAGCTTAACCAGTGATGGCCAAAGCTGCAAAGCATCACGGCAGGTCTGCTAACAAATGAATATTCAGCTGTAAAAAAAAAAAAAGGGCAGGGTAATATGATTTTCTTCCCTTCAACAAACCTGAATAAAGACTGTTAGATCACTATTTTTTGTATGGTGTGTGGGCCACACCTAACACTCGTGTGCTTTATAAATCTATTATTGGAAATAAGCCATCATGCTTTCCACCCACGTGACAACCCCACTGTTCGCTGCAGAATGAGAAAACAAATTGAAAATATGTCAAATCCCAAGCCGCAGCACACTCAGTTCCATCTAGTGTGAGTGCGTGTGTGTTTTCTTGGTAATTACCTCATGAACAACAACATTCAGGCTTTTCCTTTCATTGTTGCTCTGGCATACAATGCAAATGCAACTTCAAGCAGCACTTTGTTACTACCCATTCCCATTTGTTTGTTAAGATAAATGGATTACAGTGTGTCTGTGCCAAGCCAGCGTGCCCTCCAAAAGCACAGATACAAAGTGTTGAGTGTTTTCCACAGTTTCATGCCACAATCCATGCAGGATGATAACAAAATAAAGCAGCCTTGCAAAAAAAAAAAAAAAAGAAAAAAAAAAAAAAAAAAAAAAAAAGAAAAAAAAAAAGAAAAAAACAAGGAAAAGAAGGAAGGAGCAAAAAAAAAAAAAAAATCACAGAAGCTTGTCAAATAACTTTCACCCTGGCTGCACCTGTATGTGATTTTTTATCATTTTCTTACACATTAAGGCACACTAGGTAACAGCTGAAAGCCATGAAGTATTCTGCTGACATGGTATAAGTTTTACAAGCTGCTTGGCTGCTGTAGATGTACTGTAAGCAATCCATAAATATGTGAAAAGAGTGAAAATAAGTTTAAAAAAAACTGAATTCAAAGAAAATATGTGTGAGCTTTTAAAATGGAAACTATCTGTGATCATTTATAACAATGGAGCTGCATAGAAAATGTGTTTTAAAAGGGAAAACTCCAAATCAAGAAAGAGTGCAGCAGTGGTGTGTACTACTGAAAATCTCACATTACGTGCACACTGGGTTTAGTCCTTAAAAGAGAAGACAGTGAATGGCCCAAATATTTGCTACTGCATGCAGCCACAACAGCCACAGCTGCATTGTTGGTGCATAACTGGGAGCAGTTCCTGCAAACAGTTTGATGAAGTTGTCAAGTATGGCTGATGTTTACCTGTGCTCAAGGTCATAAAATGAACATGTCACAATATTTTCCACCGATTGCTTCCTCAGTCCACATAATTTGTTAGCATGACATGAAGACATTAACCTTTCTTCAACCTGAGTTCTTCTAGAAGGTGCATGTCAGCCAGAGGTTACACAGTAAGAAGGTTACATAGCAAGACAGTAAATTCAGCTTTAAGGCCTTACCTGGTGTAAATTGCAAAAATAAAACAGCCAGACAGTGACACTGGTGTCAGAGACATGCAATTAGTCCAATTTTAGCCTCACAGAAAAATACAGCAATTATCCTGTGCTGTTCCTGCATGCCACTACAGACCACAGTGTTAAGGGGTGTAATAAAAGCAGCAGTTAAACTGTCTGGCATCACTTGCAATGTAGGCTCACCTTAGGCTATAATAAGAGAGCAGAAACACAATCTGTGCTGTACAAAGTTACTGAAGTTTATTTTCTTTATCACCACAAATCACAAGCTAAATAGAAATAGGGTTCAGTGAGTAAGGATTATGATAGCAAGACATTTTTTTATGAAACAATACAATTACTACATGCATAAATTCTAAAGACTAAAGGCTCTGAGAGTGATTTCATCTGTATCAGTAATACATCCTAATAGTTTTAGGTGAAGACACATACAGTGGGGGCAGAACAACTTATCCAATAGTTGGATAGCCTTGCAGTTAGAAGGCATCAGCACACAGCTGGTTACTTTCCAGGTGACCTTCTCCGGGGTTCAAGCCATCTTCACTTTATGTATTCTTCAGAAACTTTTTATTTTCTGTAATGAAACCTAACAGCTATACTGAGATTTGTTATGTGTGGCCATTCCAATATATAATGTATTTGACCTGCTTCATTGCCTGCATCACGACTCCTGAACTGTTCAGCCAGTGTAGCTGAATCCCACTACTTTAACTTTGCACTTTTATCTCAGAACTGCTGAGCCAAACTACAGAAAAATGTAGCACTGTCCTAACACTATAACTGCACGCAATAATGACGCCAAGCGAGGGATGTCTTGCTCTCTCAAAGGCACTGACTTCGTGCGCGTGCAAATGTCAGTATGTCAACATATGTTGAAGGCCACGCAATGTTGTCAATCTCCATCTTAATAAATAGGCAGCTTTGGAGACAAGGCCTCCAAATCTGCCCCACTTAAACTGAGAGTCAGGATTATGTCTTGGTCCAACAGCTGCAGCTCTTGGACTCAGTTACTGTGTTGACAGCGGGCAGCAGGCACTAAAATGCCATTTGACACATACTATAAGTGGCATGTAATTGATTTTCAAGGAAGAGTAAAGATTTACAAGACTAATACGGGGGGCAACTGCAGATTTCAGGCTGTGGGAACACAATTTACTTCTGTCCGAGAGAAGATTTACTTTGCCGCCGTCCAGCAGTCACCCATCTAAACCCAAAACTCAACACTGATGCTTTGAAAAACATGAAAATAAGTCAACAAATAGTAGAGACTGGGCATTTTTAAAGCAAACACGTAAAGAAATGCTTTCAAGGCCAAGGCTTTAGACAGACAGTCATTAAGCTTATCCAGGACATTTGAAATTTTCTTACAGCTCCACCCTCAACACAAACAACATGTTTGTGTTGAGGGTTGTCTTTTCTCAAAGTCCTCATACATGTTGATGCACCAAGACTTTGGAAAAAGGCAAGATATTTACCTAACAACCACGTTAAGTCCCCTTACAAAGATCCACTGTCTCCAAAAAGGAACAAGCTGGTTTGAGTGCACTGTGTTCCAAAATTGTCACTTTAATCACAGGAGCAGATACAGAGTTGTAGAAACATCAGTATCAGTTTTTTACAGTATGATAAGTACCATGTTTCTGAGCAACGTGAAACTGACACAACTGATTAGAGCCAAGGTTATTTTCTCACAGAGAGAACATTAAGAGCTCATATATCTACACCCCCAAATCTTCAGTTCATTATCACATAGAACAACAAAAGAAATATTTAAAAAGTTTTCTAACCAGTCAATCACATGGCAGCAACTCAGTGAGTTTAGTCATGTAAACATGGTCAAGATGACTTTTTGAAGTTCAAACTGAGCATCAAAATGGGAAAGAAAGGTGATTTAAGTGACTTTGAATGTGGCATGGATGTTAGTTTATGAGAAACTGCTGATATACTGAGATTTTCCCACACAACCATCTCTAGGGTTTACAGGGAAGGGTCCTAAAATGAGAAAATATCCAGTGAGTGGCAGTCTGTTGATGCCCGGAGTCAAAGGGGAAGACTGTCCAGAATGCTTTGAGCTTGAATTGAATTGATAGGAAGGCAACAATAACTTATTACAACCAAAGTATACAGAACAGCATTTCTGAATGCGCAGCACATTAAATCTTGATGGACTACAGTAGCAAAAGACACATAAGCTGCTATTCCTGTGTGCTAAGAACAGGAAACTAAGACTACAATGTCCAACCCTTTATGACCACAGTGTTCCGACAGGATAACACACAATAACAGAAAGCGCAAACTGGTTTCTTTAACATGACAGTGAGCTCACTGTATTCAAATGGCCTCCACAGTCACCAGATCTCCATCCAATAGAGCACTTTTGGGATGTGGTGAGCTTCACAGCTGACAAATCTGCAGCAACTGTGTGATGCTATCAAGTCAATATTAACCAAAATCTCTGAGGAACGTTTCCAGGACCTTGTTGAAGGTGCGCCACAGAATCAAGGCAGCTCTAAGGACAAAAGGCAATCAACCAGGTCCGAGCTAGGTGTGCCTGATGAAGTGGTTTGTCAGTTCCAATGACTGATGCCTTGGCTCAGCTGTGTTTATAGATTTTAACAAGTTTGAAAAAATACACATGTAAAAGAATTTGAGGTGCTGACAGGACAAAATGATGAGATGTGATGTGTTCACAGGAAGGAAACTAACTACAGGAAAATCCAGAAATTGAGAGATTTAAAGTGCAGAATAAGGTCACCCTCTTCTATATTATTATAGAAAAGGAAAAGTAACATATTTAAGCGGTAAGAGATGATGAGTAGAGAACAGTGGGTGGGATAACACAAACAAAGATTCGGCCAAATTACACAACAGTGTATCACAAAGTTATGACGAATGAGGAAATGTTTAAAGTGCGGTGAGCTCAGCATTGGCCTGAATAAAGGACGTCCAGCTCACCCCCAGTCAGTGACTCTTTCCATGGTACTGCCTGTTACTGTTACATTCCAGCTGTATGAAGCTGCTCACACTGGGCAAAGAAGCGGTAACAGCCGGAGCTTCCAGAGAAACAGGCACAGGCCCTTTATGGAGGAGAGGCCAAACAGTTCAGGCTGAGATGTGCCTGTCAGACAAATGCGGCTGTAATTCTGCAAAAAAAAAAAAAAATCAATTGAATTAACTCCAAAAGCAAAATAAGTCGTTTGTTGTTGTGTGGCAAATGTGATTTAATGGTTCACTAAAATTTCTTCTTGTGACTGTTTGCTAGATAATATTGAGGAGAAGTTCCATTTCCAAAAACGTCTCTTGCGCTCTTTTGTTTTTTATCTTCAATTAAGTGTCTTCAGAGCTGAATGTGATACAGCAGTCTAAGAGAATCATAAGTGAAATGAGCAGCTTGCTGTGTATTCATTCACCTTATCAACACACATCACTTCAGCGTGAGTCTCGGCAGAGAGACAGAATGCATTCAGCTGGACTTGAAAATGACTAAATATAGGCTGTGTGTGTGTTTGATAAGTGTTTTGACCTGTGATAACCAAAATCTCTCTGAACTCAACTGAATCATCCCCCTCCGCTGCCACTTAACGCTTTCCATCCCAAGTTTATGACATCATATTGCCCTCCAATGAAAGCATCGTGCCATGAGAAGACATGATGGCCGAATGGAGGCCGGAAGTGGTGGAGGATGGGTACCAAAGCTGGCACGCGAGCCAGAGAGGCGGATGGAGACACGGCAGCCACAGGGGTTGCTTCAAGCCTGGTGGTGATGAGATGCGATGGGACCCGACCCTGCAGAAGCCCCAGCCAGTGCGTTAGCTGACTAATCCTCTAGCCGTCCAGTGCCAGGATCCAGACTCATCAGCTTTGGTGTTCCCTTGTCAGACTCATTTTTATAACGTCCCACTGGTCAATTCTAACCTCTAATGCCCAACACAACAGCCCCTAATGCCAAGTGATTATGGAGTGCTGTTTTAGCACATTTGTTGCCTGAAAAGAAAGAAAGAGCCACAAGGCAATGGCCCCGGCTCGCTGCTCAAAGGACCAGCCTGATGAACTCAGCACAAAGGGGGCTGACCAAAAAAGCCGGTCTAAGCCTTCTCTCTCGTGGTGGACGCTGTGGGGCCTGAGCTGGGTCAGGACTGAGTTGGGTGGTGGGCAGGGATTTACAATATCCTATTCTCCAGCATATAGGCAGTTCCTGTGAGCTCATATGTGAGGAGAGATTGAATGCGCACATCCGCATCTACTCAGCAAACAGAGCATTTTGTAAACAACGTGTGTAACAGTACACACATATTGGTCCTTAACCATCCGACATATCCTGCAATCCATAAGACGGCTGTGGAAGTGGTAGTCATGATCTAAGTAAGTAGAGAAAGTGTGCAAGCTCAACCTGGAACATTTTGGCAGTGCACCAGGTACCTTCTAAAAGTGTTTCCTGTCAAGATTTTTCTCAAATACCCCCCCCCCCCTTTCAGAATTGGAAAAATGTTCACATTGCACACCACACAATTTTTTATTAATCCAAGTAGATTTTTCATGAATTAAATAACAGCAAGATAAGTTCTCTTTTACTTATTTAACTAACTAGTGGTGTGCGCTGCACAAAAATGTGCTTACCATCGAGCATATGTTAGTGAATCAGAATAATTCTAAATCTGCATACTGGCAGGCCCACATTCTTCCATTTTTGGAAAGCAGGAAAGCTGTAGTACAAGTGAAGCCTGGCTGCTAGAGCAAAAAAGCATGAAGCATAGCTGAAGAACCTGAAACAAGCCAGAAAAGGAAACATTTCCAAAGAGTTACAGTGGCTGCACTTATTGCAATATTGTGAATGTCCTGTCCCCTGACACGCAGACTGGCATCAACGATGATGGCAAACCTTTTATTGAAGTTGGAAAAAGAGAAATACAGAGGCATGACAAACACCAACTAATGTGGCAGCCATATATATATATATATATATATACAGTATATTTAAAAAAAAATATATATATATATATACACAAAGAAATTAAAAAATAGGTGTGTT
>VUQK01001268.1:14146-36017 GCA_015106715.1 Bujurquina vittata | reverse complement strand
CCTGTTCAGAGTTAAAATGAAACAAACCAGACAACATGTGCAACAGCACATAGAAACTTCACTAAGAAACCAACAAAAAAAAAAAATCATTATTATATATATTTATATATTAGAAAGCTATACACAAGCATGTTAATTTCACAGATTTTTTTTTAAAAGATTCTTAATATTACCATTATTATATATAATAAGAAATACACGTTTAAAAACAAACTTCTACAAAGATTAAACAGTTCAGCAAAGCATTGGATCTCAGTCTGTTTTTCATGGCTTGGGGGGCGCTGAAGCCCTGTCATTTCCCCTCTGGGTGAACTATCCATCTCTTATTGGCAAAGCTATCAAAAAACACATTCTGGCTTATAGAAACTACAAAAAGCCACAAAAATGCTTTGCATTTTATTCCTTTCATATGAAAATATAAGCAAGTGTATTGTACAATTGTTTTTTTCTTTTTTTTCCTTTTTTTTTTGTTTATCAATACTGAATAGTTAATACTAGATCCAGAGTTTCGTGATTACACCAACATAGCTCTTAGATCAAAGAGTGGTCCTCACTCCGGTCTTTAAGGGGAGCACGAAAATGATCAAGGGTTCCACACATCTAGCATTGGGTTTTCCTGTTTACCTGTACAATCCTTCAAATGTTGCATAATAGCTTTTTCATTTAGTGAGTAAATAAATCTTGTAATGTCTGGCAACTTTTGACCCCGGCCCTTACCCCTTCCCCCCTCGACCCGCTATTTACATAAATACGTTGAACCTGCAACATGACATCATCTAATGTTAACACACATTTTTGCAAGGTAAAACTGCAGAGAAGGTCTATAGCAATGAAACTGATACTGTACACGTGTATTGTTTGTCCAACTCAAGTGTTAAGGTGTTTTTCACTGGACACAATCACTCTCATCATGTTTTTTTTGTTTTTTTTGTTGGTTTTTTGTCTCTATTCACTGATATATCACTGAGGCAAATTGTAAGTACGTTTTATGAAACAGAGTACCTGACCTTTTTTTTTGTGTATTTGTTGATATGCACATCTGTACACATTTGCACGTGTAAAGATATATGCATTCGTGATTCTTTTTTTCCACGATACAATTTATGCATAGTTCCCCAACAAAAATACCCCCAGATCCCATCCCAAACAACAACTACCCTCCCAAACTCCCATTACAACACCCAACTGCTTTATATAATGTCAATATGTATAACACACACACACACTCAGCAAATCAAAACAGGAAAAAATAAAAGGAAAAAGAAATTACAAACAGATTTTTGGAAAGGGTTGTCCCTTTGCTTTCCTTCTGCGATAAAGAGAAAAAAGGAGAGAGGCCGTGGGGTTGGGCGGTGAGTGACTCATGATATTGAGTGCGAGGAGGAAGAGGAGGGAGCTGATTGTGGGGCATCATAATGCTGCATTGTTGGGAGCTCAGGGCAACTTGGGGCACTGCAGATGAGAGGACAGTGCTATCATGTCGCCCATCCTTCTGACAGGCGTACCCGTTTGATGGAGGGGCTCTCACGCTCATCCAGGGCGGGCCGGGCCAGTCCCAGAGGTGAGTGGAACTCATTCCTGTGCTCGTCACGGTCGCTGCCCTCATGGGAGCTGCTACAACTGCTCAGGCTATCAACGGGGGAGCGTCCCGAGTCCTGGCGGGACGAGGGGTTCTGGGGAGGTGGTACCCCACCACCGTAGCCCCCCGGTGTGCTGCTGGTGCGATCTCTAGGAGGAGAAACAGGTTCGGACTTGATGTGGAGGCTTTGAGCAGAGGGCAGGGAGAGATTTGAACCCTGACATAAGTGAGAGCTAGAACAATTTCTGTTGGAAGGAGAGGAAACGCAAGGGGTTACAGAGTTACAGAGCAAGAAACAAAGTGATTTTAAAGTCAGCTTTTCCCACGCAAACATGCATGCAAGCATGCGTACATACACACTCATGAAAATAAAAGTGAGGCATCATCTGTGTTGGATCTTGCAAGTAAAGATTGAGAACAGTAAAGTAGATTTATGAGTGTGGCATTTCAAAAAAAAATAAAAGTAATTTACGTGTTACTTCATGCACTTCCCAACAACACCTCCGAGTAGCCCTGTGCACTCACCCTAGCTGGCCGAGTGCTGAATGCTGCATGTTCTGAAGGTGTTGCTGTTGCCACCCACTCATTGAGCCAAGGTGTAGAGAGCTGCCACTGTTGAAGCCAGACAGGGATGACAGGTCTGTGCTATTCAGGGAGTACTCTGTGTACAAACATACACAACAAAGAAGAGGGAGATGCACATTACAGTTTGTTCAATCTAGTTAAAAAAACAAACAAACAAACAAAAAACAACCCAAAAACCGAAGTTGCAGCTCTGTTATATGCTGCTGTGACATGAACTCTCACTGTAGCTGGGTGGGACAATATCACCCTCTGCTGTTAGACCGTTGTATAACACACACACACAGACACACACACACAGACACACACACACACACAGTATGCCTGCAACTGGGCGAATTTAAAGTTGGCTCTAAATTTTGATTTGTTGGGTGTAATACAGGATAAAGTTTGAATTATTTTATAAATTACACAAAGTACAAAATAAACCTATGTTTACAGACACACTGGGGTACATACCGGTACCATAAGAAGTAGAAATGGCAGATGGATAACCGCCCATGCCTTGTCCTGGGAGAGTAGGAGTTGCTACTGATACCACTGGGGTGGCCAGTGACTGAGCAGACTGAGAGTTGTTTATTCTCTGGTTCTGTGGCAGAGGAAGGGAAGACAGGGAGAAAAAGGAAAGATGGGAGAGGCTTGAGAACATAAAATCTACTTCCAGACAAAACAAACAAAAAAGTAATAAACCAAGACAGCATTTTTTTTCCCCTTTCATTTCTTTCTTTCACTCAACAGATGCTGAAAGAATGAATGTGATGCCAACTTCTGGAGAAATTAATCACTTGACATGCGGCAAGGCTGAACCCTGCCAACCCTATCATTTACCACCCTTTTTCTGAGGGCCCACTGTCGCTATAGTAACACCACCGGTTACCACGGCAACGCAGGGTAGCAAAGGCAAAGGAAAGGCACTTTAGTGCGGCAGAGGGGAGGGTTTGTCAGAAAATCATGGAGGTTTGATGTAACATGAAAGTGTACGCTTTTGTCGCCCTTCATTTTTACATTTTGAACAGTGATGTGAGTTGCACATCTGCAACACAAAATCCTACATGAAGGTGAGAAATGTAAGGAAGAAAAGGAGAAATGGATACACACACGCGCACAAAAAAAGGGCCAGGTTGCTTTTACTCTGGCACACCACTGGATGGCACCATGTGCCCTCAAAAAAACATCATGTGAGGCGACACTGAAGCCTTCAGCAGAGTCAGCAGCAATAAAGGTGAAAGTTTCTCTAGAGTCAGGATGGCTTTTCTTTAAAAAAAAAAAAAAAAGAAAAGAAAGAAAAAGAAAACGTGAATCTTGCTGTAGCAGTCAAGGCAAAACTGGATGCAAATTAAGAGGTTACTATCAGGGGACTGCAACAGTCTCAGTTCCAAAAGGCCCATTATGCTCTTTAGAACTATATCTCTTACTAGAAAACTTGGGGGTTGTTGTTTTTTTTCTTCTTTTTTTTAAACTCAGAATTGAGTTGCAGTCTGACTTACCAATAGCAGATCGACATCCTCAGACTGACGGCATTAAAAGGGGAGGGTGATAAATTCAAATTAGTGAGTGTAGGTGAGCACATAGAAGTGGTGACTAGGTGTGGATCTAGGGATGGAGCTGCGTTAGGATTGAGCCAATGGAAGCAGAACTAATGTGAAAAGAGGATGCTAACAGCTATACTATATTAATGTAATACACCCATTTATAAAGGGATGAAAAAGAAATAAGGGGGCCTTCGAAATAAGCGCCAACATATTAACACAGACACAGCAGAAGTGATACGCTATATCTGCCACTATATCAGCCTTGGGCCATACTGTATGTAAATTTTGAAGAAAGGTGTTGGTTTAACAAGCTGCCAAGACTCATGAGAGAAACATGTACCTTAAGTCAAACTTATCACAAACATAACCTCATCAACCCAAGTCTGATATGATAGGATGGAAGCAGCAGAGAGGACTTAAAAGGAAATAAAAAACAGCAGCCAAATCTGACAGACCCACCCACCCACCCCACCCCGAAAAAGGTAGGAGGATATGCAGTAGGGAAAGTGGATGAGGAAAGGAAGTAGGTTTAGAGGGATGCAACGATTACTCACAATGGACGGCATGTTGTTCTTGGCACCAGGGGGGATGAGCACACGTAGGTCAGGTTTGCGGTTGTTCATGCCCAGGTTCATGGGTGGGGGAGACTTAGTCTGCATGTTCTTGTTCATGCCACCTGGAGAGACCAGCAGACCAGGCGAGTTGCGGTGGTTCCCGTATCCATTCCCTGAGCGAGCACAGAAAAAAGGTGGAGAAGCATTTAATACACCAGTGTTCCCGAATGGTATTTGAAGGAAGACACACTTACATGTTATTAAACCTGTGTCAAAAGTTTAATGAATCTCAAAACTCCTGCTGTCCATGATAGTGTGACCTAATTATGAACTACAGGAATCCATTTTCACCTTGTACTCCCTTTCAGTGTTTCCGCCTCATCTTAGTTTCCTGTGGTAGGAAATTTATTAGCGCACCAGCCTGAAGAGGAGACTTGTAAATGGTGCTTCATGGAAGTAGTGCACACTCGTGGAGCGCATAATCAAAAAAGATGTGCTACTTTAATCTCCGTGATTTCCAGTTTTTTGTACGGGAGCTCTACAATGAAGGTGCCCACACGAGAGGACCTCACCCTCTGACTCTGCTACCGTCACTAAAGGCTACATTGTTCCTGTTTCAGCCAGCGAATCTTGTAAAAACATCTAATTTTCTAACCACAGAGGGATTGGCCCTCATAGCTAAACACAGTTCTGAGGTTCTTCCAGACAAAGATCCTGCCTTTCTGTTGTCACCAGACCTGGACCCCTCAAAGTTTCTCAACCAGTTTCTCCCTCAAAAAAGTAGTCCTAGCAACATCATTAAAAAATTGAAAGGGAGAATTATTGCAAGCAACATGGTCTTTGTTTCTAACCCAATCCCACAGACTGTTTTTCCCCTTGCTTTTCCTTCCCTCTTCCTAGGGGTAGAACACAGGGCACTGTGTGGACGTTCCCACTTGAAAGACGGGCAGGAATTATACGTTAGACATAAATGAATTTCCTAATCATATACTCCAGGGGAAAATGAGTCACAGATGTCTTCCTGGGCAATTTCCCCCGCTGATCTTTGTTTAATTTGAGAGCGAGGTTTTTGTTGTTTTGAAATGAAAAGTCTCAAAAGCTCAATTTGAACAATCTGAAGAGTAAACGACCGCTAGCAGTGAGAGAAAATGAGGCCGTCTGACAGAAAACGAGGAAAACAGTGTTGCGTTACTGTTGCCGCTGACGCGCGCGCGTTCGTGCCTCTGCCGACGTGCGATGCCTGAACACGCGTAAGCTGATATTAACACAGACTTTTGCTGTATGCAGTTTTATAAGTGCACGTCACACTGCGTGCAGAAGGGTAGCATGAGTTGAGTCTCTGTGAGAACTGCCGCTTATGCACGAGCCATGCATATATGGATGCACATGTGTGTTTTGTATTGGACCCTCTTAGTTCCAATGTCAGTCTCACATTAGCAAAGAGGCAGCTGCCTCTTCAGTTTTCCCGCTCTCTCATTCTCATGGCTGGCCCTTTGTGAGATTGAGTGGGTGCATGTGGAGATAGATGAATGAGTTCTCACACGTACATAACACACACGCTCCCAGCACACATACACATACTTTAGTAAATAACCCAGCAGGAAGTACATCACTGTTTCTGTACAGATGAATCAAAAAGACAGTGAGCAATGGAGAGACATTAATACACACTTTGGTCAAGATGACACGGACTTCATCTCTGTGACAGTCAGTCAGACATCTGTGTATTGCTACCCTGTGGAGATGGCTGCAGTCCAGTCAATTATATGCTAGATGACTTTAATCATGAGTGGCACAGGCCAGTCCTTTAGCACTTCAAAAGTAGAATCACAAGCCAATTAAGCTAATGAAGCGAGAACTGTGACTCAAATCATTCTATTCTGTGGCGTGATCAACCTGATTTTAGGGTGCTTGCATTCAAAAGAGACAGATGATAACCGGAGTTCATTTCCACTCTTCTCCTCTATTAGTATTTTGCACAGTCGAAGTGCGGCACAGGCTGGCGTCAACTGTTTAGAGGAAGTACCAAAATTAAACACAGCCCAGCAGGGAGTCTTTTTGGCTGCTGCGTTTAAACTCGCATGTAGAGAACAACATCTGATCTGAGATTCAGATAAATATGTTTTTGGTATTGCTGAGGTGTGGGGGGGATAGCTAAGGTCAGAGCTGAATGATTACAATCTGGCTCCATGGTTAGCTAGGGCACCTCGAGATACATGTGTTAGACGCCCCCCCCCCACCCCCCAGAGTGTTCTCTCTGTGTTTTTCCATCTTACACACACACAAAGCAGACACACAAAGGAGAGGTGTGGTTAAACTCATGTAGATTTTACTGTTACTGAGCAAATTTCTGATGTCCTGTTGTGGTCTAACAGGCGCGCTCCGTTCTATTCCCCATACACACACTCTTCCGTTGCGGTTTGGCCAAACGTTCATTCAACCCTGAATTCTCCAACTGAACAAAGGTGTCACACTTGTTCAGTTGGTGTACGACGCTGCCAAAACTGAAGCAGGCGCTCATCAGCTTGACCTTTTATCATTTACTATATGTGTGTCTTTAAAAAAAAAACAACATAAAACAAACAAGCTTGCATTTACACGTGAATTCAATCAAAGATGTCCTCGAGTTCCACCTAGCATGCGCCTCATTTTTTGGGGGGGGGGGTAATTGGGGTAGGAGCGAAGTGAGAGGTGAGAGGAGAGTCTTGTTAATTCCTTGCTGTGCTTTGGTGCGAAGAGTGTCGACAGATGACACCTGCTTAATTGCGCGGATTCAGGTGGAAAGGTTTTCACAAGCCAAGGCCTCCGTCCAGAGCTCCCTGCCCGAGTGCTCTTTTTCTCTTTCAACTCACGTTCTGTCTCACATCATGCAAACGGACGGAACAAAACATATACTTAGATGTAGACAAAAAACTTTCCACAATATTTCCATAGAAAAGATTTGATGACTCAGCCCTTCAGTAACATGTCCTATTTACACTGGACTAGAATTACCAGGGGAACTTTTGTGATTTGAATATACCCCCACATCTGGGTTTCATGTGGCTCATTTGCAGATCTGTTTCAGTTGAATATACAGGCATAATCCACTGGATTATGTGCAGACATAACTGAAACAAAGCATATCTCTGTGCAGCGAGAAGTTGTTTTATCTCTTTCTGTGAAGTACAAAAGAGGTGGTGTGTTTTTGTGTGTCATAAGCCACCTCTTATGTTACTTAGGCCGCATGACTTAAGACTCATACACAGGCCAGACAGCCACTTGTACAATGAGCTTATCAAAACTTGCACTGGGAAAAGAGGAGTATTAAAACAGCCCTTGAGGTGCCACAGTGGCTGTGCCACTTCATACTGATGATTTTAGAGGAACATCATTAAAATGGCTGACCGAGTTCGCAGAACACTTCCATCTGTGTTCCCCCCTCTGTTTCTCCTTTGCACACATGCTTCCACCATCGGTGGATATTCATCACTGTGGCCCCCCTACCCCAGATGAGATTTAAGAGAGCACTGAATGGAATCTTTCAGCTCCCACATGACTCTCTCTCCACGTTGTGTTTTTCGCCGCTGCTGAGCGACGCGCAGCTCTCACAGAGTGCCTCTGTTCCTTCAGCGCAGTGACACAAAGGCTACATTTGAAGGATGCACTGCAAAATGCAGTCAATGGAACACACGCCGCAACAAATGGTCCTGTTGTGCTTGCGTATGTGTTTGTGTGTGCGATGACTGTCCAGACAGAGAAACCAGGCACTGACCCCTTGTGATGGAGCCTTAGGGGCCAGACAAGGGTGCCCAGCTGTGCCCCACTGACGCCCCCAATTCTCTCTTTTTTTTTACACTCTGCACCGTACGCTGCAGCAGTAAAAATTCAACCCTTTTAAAGGGAGTTTCTTTGTTATGAACTTGGGCCTCACATATCCTCAGGGACAAACCCATGTACAAACAGAAGTTAACACATAACTTTGGGAAGCTTTACACGTGCTTCCCAAATGTGGGTTGCTCCACTCCCGACTGGATTATTATGCCACGGTGAGACATTCGAAATTAGTTTGGTTCTAGACAGAAATGCGAGAACTGATAGAAACAACAGGGCAAATTTTTATCGGAACATTAAAGCGTCTAGCAATATTTCAGCTGCCCGTCAGGCAAACTGCTGCTTCAGGATATAATACCGTTTTATTTCTCTTCCCCCCACTTGCTCTGCCATTTTATAGACGAATACAGGCAGGATGTGTCACAGCCCAGGCACTGAGCAAACATTCCCAGATGAACTCCACGACCACTAACTTCAACACATCATGGACAAAATCTCCACTTGGGTTTGGGTTAGTGTTAGTCATGCATTTTATGGCCCCAAGTGGGTGAGTGGGTGCCATGTATGTGTGCAAGTGGGTGTACGTGTGTGTGTGTGTGTGTGTGTGTGCATGTTAGCAGACAACTGTGTGTGAGAAGAAGCGGGCATTCTTACCAGCACTGGTGCCTGCGCCAGTGGTAAGGTCGGCACCCATGAGGCCACCTGTAAGATGAAATGGAGAGAGCAGCAAACGAGAGAAACCCATTAGAGGATAGACACCCACATAACATCCACTGCACCTTGGATCTCTCACTCAGTTTAATCACAATGTGCTGTGTGTGTCAGTCCGTCATGTGTGCACTGACACCAGAAGTAACACAGCTTCCCACTCCAACTCGAACATGCTTAGCAACTGGACACTACAAGTGGATATATTAAGCTGCCGTCCAAGAAAAATGACACATTATTATTTTTAAGGCATAAGAGGTGGATGTGTGGGAGGGTCCAGAGCGTGTGCGGTTTGGCGTGGATGCTGCTAGCGCCAAAACTCATATTTAGTTTGTGCTGGCATTTCTAGCATCCAGTTGTAATGATAGGGTGAGGGTGTGGGCAGCAGCCTTCAGACCAAAGGGACAAAAAAAGGACTTTGGACAACAATAACAAACCAATAGTCCCAATTTGCTTATGTCACCAGTAACTCAGTTCCTATACATAGAGCCAGACGTCCTGTGTGTAGAACGGCACACTAAATCAGTAGACCTGCGGCCTGGAATTTTATATTGCATTAAATCATCAGCTTACTTTGAACAGAATACTGAGTAGGCAATATGTGACTATATGTGGGAGGGGAAGACTTAGGATTCATTAACTGCCTTTAGGTGGAAAATTGTGGGTAGCTGTCATAAAATAAATTGCACATTTATTTCTGTGCGCCTCTATTAGCATGACAGACAGGTACACACACTTGAGAAGATAGACAGATGGGATAACAGCATGTACATGGGTGCATGAGTGCGTGTGAGGCCCTACCTGTGTTACCTGCACTGGGGGGTCTGTGTGTGACTCCAGGAGACATGCTGTTTCTCTGTAGGCCATGGTGCGCCAGTGGCAACAGATTGTGGTTGCCTAGGGACCCACCGGGATGGCTGTAAATGAGATTGTTCTGGTTGCTAACAGGAATGGACACGGGCATGTCGTAGTTTGATGGGGGTACAGCCTGCTGAGAAAGAGGTGGAAATAGAGACATAAACATGGGTGTGATTAGACTAAAGGTAATAATGATTCTAATGCTTGAATTTTTATAAAGTATTAAAAAGTATTTTGCGTATGGGACAAAAAGAGAGAGCGAGAGAGAAAAGACAAGACAGCTGAGAAATAGTCTGGGAACTTAAAATTGCACAAAGTCACACACAAAATAAAAAAAGAGAGCGCGTCAAGCTCAACAGGACAAATGGACAAATGAACTGGACAGAGCTCCTCACAGCAAAGGATAAAAATACAAGCTAGCAGAGATGGTGCAAAGCAGCACTGCATGAACGACAAAAGGAAAACTCCTTTCAGAGTTACTCAAATTGCCTCAGTGATTGTATAAATGGACCGGCGCTACTTTTTCATTTCATTTTGATCGAGCTACTTTGGAGGCTACTAATATCTTTATGCAGGAGTCAAGTGCTGGCCCTGACATCTTGTAGGATTTGCCATTGTAAAGTCAAAAGGCTGACCAAAGGAAATATTATGCTGAAGTCATTACATTCATACATAAAAAAACTGGAAGGCTGTGGTTCACAGGGAATAAAGCCAATCGTTTTCCACTGTCCCAGTGCTAAAGATAATTCAGTCTATCTTCACATCACTAACAAGCCCGCAGAATATCTTGAAAAAGTAACTTCAAAACTGAACAAGAGAATGTAATGGGGAGTAATTTATTTTCATATCATATGGGGCTTATGCAAAGTGTTTTAAGTGAAGCACTCAGATCAGTCAATAAGTCTCACCAGGAACACGAGAAGTGGTAGCCCGTCAGTCCCCGACATCTAGTTTGTCATGTTTAGTGTGTCACTTGGCATAAGGGTTTAACCTTGGGAGTGCCCTGGAAGTGGTTGATCCTGCATTGTTAGTTTTAGGAAGTAGAAAATAGCGCTCTAAATTGCTGCCATGTGTCTCAGAGCCATGAAGGGAGCGCATCAGGGAGATCATCAGCCTGCCTTATGTGGACGTGGGCGATGTGCCTCAGCACTGCCTCAGCTTCTTCAATTTTCTCCCCTCTGCTAATGTTCTCTTAGCAGGCCAAATATTATTTCAATGTAGAAAGATGATTACTTCAGCCGTATTTCGTTATGCTTTAACTGCGATTTTGCACAGGAGTGGCTAGCCCAAACCTATAGATGCTGTTTTGGGTTTTCTTGACGGTCTGTGTCTGGTTCTGTTTTATTTATTCCCACCCACCCTATTATATCTTCCATCTCTGATTCCTTGTTAGAGTTTTTCTACCTAATTGGTCTCTGTGCACTATTTAAAAATGTGTGAGCTATCTCTGTACATGTATATTTGTGTGTACACACACGCGCGCGCGCACACACACACACACTAGGTTAAGGGCCCCGTTTGTAAGCTGTCCTTTAACTGGTGCCATCCTTCCTGTTTTTATTCATCTTCCTCCTTTGCCTCTCCCCACAGTCCCCTCAACAGTCCCCTGCAATCCAGAGGCCCAGTGCTTGGCAGCCACCCTGACCACACACTGAACTGCCACTTGTTGTTTGCAGAACTCCCCCTCCGTCTCCCCCCACCACCCAACCCCACCCAGCTCCAATCCCAAACACACCCCACCTCACCCCGGCACACCACCCCAGCTCACCAGCCCCCTGCCTTGTTTCTAACCACATCTCCTCCTACTCCACGCGGCTTAGACACTACTCTTCTTCTCTGAATTATCTACCGTGGAATTATCTCCTTTCTCCATATGGCAAAAGCACTAACCATTCCAATATGGTGCTTACTGAATGAGGGGCAGGCTCAGTTTACATAGAAAGAAGCCTCTATTTTGTGGTTTCTGGCAGCTAGCTATAGATTAAAGTCTTCTGTGAGGTTGACACTACATAATATAAATCCAGCAGATAACATGTCTTGACATACACAGAGCTACTAAAGCATTTGCCTGAGGAGAGATAAGTAAGTTTCGTGAGTTAGAAAGACGTGCTTAGTAAGAGTGTTCGAATGCCTGCAGCTGTTTCATTGCCACAGTGTTTGTCCCTGTTGTTGCGGGTCACAGACCACTGCGTTTTGGTGCAGGAAAAGGAAAAGCACATGCAGACCACACCTCTCCTGAGAGCCAGGCAAGGCATTATGGGTAGAATGGGTTCAAGGTGGGAACCGGGTAAGGTTAAAATTTGTCATAAAAGAAACTCTGCTGTTAAAGCAGCAAAAGTGCCTACTAGTTACGGTTACAGACATGTCAAATTAGAGGACCACTGCTCTACTGTAAACAAGAAATTTCAAAGATGTGTAATTTTACAGCGTATAATTTCACCCTGATCTTACTTTCACTCTCACTTTATGTAATTAGTCTACTTCCAAACAATGGTGGTTAGCTGGGTTAGCTCAACAGTCACTTGCCAATGAGCATTTTGTTAGCCTGCCGAGGATGCAGTATAACCCAGTACTTACAGGTATCTTATGAGTTTTAATCATGTGATCAAACTCTTCGTTAATCTGTTTGTATTTCTCCTCAGTGCGTGGGGTGAGGATGAGAGCAGACTCGAGCTCCGGGCTCTCGCCACCTTTGTTCTCCTTCTTGTTCAATGCCTGCCAGGTCCCACAACCACAGAGAAGGATGGAGGGAGACACACACATGAAGGAACGGAGAGATGGGCGGTAGGAACAGATGACGATAACAAGGGTGAAGCGACAGAAAGCACAGGAGGGGGAAGGAAAGAGAGGAAAGAAAAAGGTGAGAAGAAGGCTCTGGGTTCAACAAGAAGTACTTACACACAGTCTCTGTCTGCTGATCATCAGATCAATGTCCTCGTTTATTTTCCTGTACTTGTCCTCAGACTCGGGGCTGTGGCCAACCGAGTCATCTGCGTCGGGATCTGGGCTGTCACAGCCGTTTAGGCCCTTCTTTCTCAATGTCTGCAAACAGAGCAGTTGCACAACATAGTTGAAGGGCTTTGGGGAAGGGAACAGAAACCCAGGTGAACAGCTTCAGAGGGACAAAATGGTAATGAAGTGTGAGGAGGTTCATTTTCCAATCAATCTAGACAATATGTGAGTCCAATTACAGGACATCTGGAAAAAAAAAACTTTTGAAAAGTTCTTAAACTGATGCTGAAAAAAATCTCACTCACTGTAATGAGACTTTCTTTTTTTTTATATAAGTTTTTAGTGAATCCCTTTATTCTTAAAGCTCCATTATGAAGTCTAACAACACAGCAGGGCATGAGGACACACAGGCTATTTTAATGAACAAGTAAAAATGCAGCTAAACAATGAAAAAAAAAGACACATGATTCAATCACATCCAATAACAAGACATAACAAATGACAAATCAAGGGACGCTAAAACCTCATAATTGCACAGAAAAGGGAACAGTCATAAAAGTAAAACATATTTTACGACCATAATTATCAGCAGGCCATGAAATAGAATTAAAACAGCAGCAGAGGTGCATGAGTTCACGACTGTGGTATATGTGCTATTAAATGTGGCAGTTTCTATTCTGGCCACCTGATGGCCACCTGCCCCCATTAGAGTGGACAGAAAACAGCACGCTGAAAGAAAACCACACTCTCCACTCGATCACCACTCCCTCTCACCGGAGGAGAGACACAGACAAAGAGATCATTGGAATAAATAAGAAAACGAGAGGTGGGGTTGAGGTGGGGTGGGGGGGGGGTGAGAGCTGTCTCTGTCCTTTCTTAGATACTGTTGACAACCTTAACAACAGGGATAAGTTTCAGAGTGCATTACTGCGTGTGATAGCATGAGGGTATGTTTGCTTGAGCAAGTGGGCATGTAACGCTAGGTGCTGTGTTCATTTGCCTCGTAAAAGTGAAAGACAAAGACAGAGCGGGAGAGAAGAAAAGTACAGTAGCTGACAGTTAGAGAGATCTCATCAAAGACACCACCACCTCCTCCTCGCCACCACCCACCCCCTTGCCTCTCTCCTCCTGGCTTTAATAAAGGGAGATTAGTCTACAGGAGGAATATCACGGGCCTGCTCCTGTCTGTGCAGTCATCGCTTCACACTGCGCTCTCCTACTTTCATCTGAAGCTCCATATCAGACAGACGTAATTAAATTTACTTTAGCACACCCTGTATTTGATGCTGATCAAGTGTGTGAGAGTGTGTGTTTCTCTGTATATGTTATATTTTGTGTGTGTGTGCGTGTGTGCGTGTGTGTGTGTGGGAGGGGAAAGAGGGGAATGAGTCTGTGTTTGTGTGTGTGTGTGTGTGTGTGTGTGTGTGTGTGTGTGTGTGTGCGTGTGTGGGTGTGTGAGAGTGGGTGTTCGAGTCAAGAAAAAAGAAAGAGCGACCGAGCAGGAGAAAGGAGGAAGATAGATGCTAAGATAAGTTAATCTCGGTGAACTTCTTCCTCTCATTTGTTTGTCTCTGTCAGTACTCACTCACAGAAGAGATACGAGTGCTAGCTACTCCATCACAACCAGCAGCAGAAGTGACAAGGAGCGATCTGCCTGCTTAGAAAACAAATAAAAATCCAGTCATCTCTCATGTCAGCACAACAAAGGCCTGTTTTGAGTGTGGTTTTAGTGAACTTAGAGGGCTTCTTTTGTGTGTTGTGTGATAACTGTTTGATTCCTGAGGCGTCTCGTGGCGAGGCAGCTACTGTAAGTGTGTCAACATTTGCTGGCTCTCCTTTTCTCTCTCTGAATCCTCACTTGGCCCCTAGAGTGGAAATCTGGAATTCTGAATTTGAAAGCATCTCTCACATCTTTGACAGTCTTCAGGAAATCACACCAAACAAATCACGCTAGGCGATGCAGGAGATCTGACTTCCAATAGACCTACAGTGAATCAGGCACTCTTGCTCTATCTGAGGAGGATGAGTCAAGAGAACAAAGGGGTTGCAGAGGTTTAGCATGCTGTCTTTTTTGGCAAAGGCGTGAGATGTAAAACTTTGCTGTTTCTTTTGCGTAGTTTGAATCTGGCCTTGGCGATGCATCATATCGAACTGACAAGAGCTGAACCACTGGCCTTTTTCTGTTCACATGAGAATGCATGCAAGGAAAAAAAAAAACAAAAACAAAACAACTTTTCTTCCTACTTGCATAGATTTCCACCTACTGCCACCAGCACAGAGTCCACGAGAGATTTACTTCCATTCTTGGAAGAATAGCTGTGGAGCATTTCTGGGAGAGGAGAACGAGGGCTAAGTTAAAGGTGACACCCATATGGGGTAACTGAGCTGCTGGTGTAGCAGTAGTTGGGCAATGGCTGCTTTGGATGTTTATGGAGGTGCAGGCAGCCAGGGTGTGAGTGTTGTATGACCCTGGCTTAGCTTTCCAGCAGGGCTCGGTTTATTTAGGGTGCAGTACAAAGATGTTATGCCATTTATCTCAGTTATGCCCACCTGTTTAAAGACATCACACCTGTTGCCAAAAGGCTGACACACAATCCAGCAACCAATCAGAACTGTCGAAGTGCTCATGTAGCCTTAGAAGGGCTTCTCCCTCTTGAGCTTTCCACCTCACCATCCCACTGCCCTACTTTCACCATCCTATGTATTTTACCCTTCTCTAATAGCCCATTGCTTTATCTGTGCCTGAAATATGCTCTGCTCCATAGAGCCACTGAGTGCTGCTCCAAACTTTAAGTCTGTTATACAGTAACATTATCATTATATAAGGCACATCCAAGGCTTATATTTCAAAATAACGGGGAGAATAATGATCACTGTAAAAAAAATAGAAAAAAAAGGGTTTCCGTTGTAATACTGAGAGAAACAGGAGTAAGGGAATGAAGACTTGGCATGAAAATAGAGTCTTTGGGGAATACAGTAATAGGATGAGGATTAAACAAAAACACTTTGGTGCAGTTCACTTGTGGCAATAATTTTATGCACAAAATTTTCCCCCAAATTCTCATGCTTAAATTAAAATTATTCAATGTTCCAAGAAGGTACGTTTTTCTGTATTGTTTAAAAAAGTCCTCATCTTTTTATTACAACAAAAATGACTGCTGGCATAAATGAGCATTATTTAAGTTTATAGCATTCTTATTCTTTATTATTCTTATTTGCATTTTTCTGCCGTATTGTGAAAACACAAGAAGAAAATGACCAAATGGGGACACCGGATTATGAGGAGAATGCATGAGAGAAAGGAGGTTAGGAGACAGCAGAACACTACGACAACGTAAACAGTCAGTGGAAATGCTATGGAGAGAGAAGAAGGAGAAAAAGTATGGCGAGGAGCAAAGACAGCAAAAAAAGCTGTGTCTTCATGCTTGGCTCTGTGTTTCTCTCGCTGGCCCCTTTGGAGGCTTGCTCCTAATTAAACTCCTTCTTCATGATGCTCCCTCATGACTTGACTCACAGGGCCTGTGTGAGGCAGGCACAGCATAGACAAGGTGTCCTACATACTTGAGACGCCCGTCTCATTGGTACCCTTCAGTTTTACACCCTCAGCTAAGCTGGCCTAGACTGGGCTGGTGTAAGAGGAATGACAGGACAACCCTGTAAAAGCCTAACTGAGGTAACCCAAGCTAGGCTTGCGCAAAAATGAAATTCACGTTTGCCGTTCCCTAACATTTTAATTGCAGGAAAACGCCCGGCTCGATATTCATTTCATAGGTTAGGGTGTGAGTGAGAACTTCATGTAGCTCTTGAGAAAAACAGTGGAGAGTATTTGGGTGTGAATCCCGGGTGGCCCCAGGGAGTCTGCTAGGGACAGCTGACGCCTGCCCAGAGCTCCTGCCATACCAGGATCCGTCTGCTCGGCATTCTGCCACCCTGCTCACCCTCTCTATCCCTCAATCCGTCTTTCTGCCCCCATATTTCTGTCTCAGGCTGTTGCTCAGTCTGTCTCTGTCTCACTACCTCTGTGCTATTCCCCTAATTTTCTGCAAAACCACCACATCTCAACAGAAGCTCAGTCAAAACACTGTTGACTTGACGGGTACATCTTTATTTCTGATGGACTCTGGGCAGTTGATGATTTGTGTTTGGAAAGAGCTCCATTGTTGACCATTTTCCCTCTGCAGTTATCTTGGCAGTGGCTGAAGGCTACGACACATTCAATATTGTGTTTATGGCTATTGGCGACAGCTAGGCCAGTGAATGTTCCTCAGTGTCTTCAACCCAATAGCAGGCAGCGTCAGTGCAAAGACGCTCCACCGAACAGTCAGTGTATTACAGGCCATTTATATCTTTGTCAGCACTGTGTGATCTTCAATATACATGTGCTATTGTAAGCTAAACCGAGATAGAAAATAATATATAATAGCAGGAGCATTTCCCACCATAAATGGACCCGTTTATGGGGTTTGCGGTATATTTCAGCAGTGGGTGGGGAAAAAGCTTGTGACAGACAAGCACAATATAAAAACATCAGTCACAGCGCCACTTATGTTTAATCATGATTGCTGTGCTGTTAACCTAAAATAAAATGGCACTGGAATGAAATATTTTGTCTAGCAGGGTCCAAGCTCGCCATTGTTACACTGTTAAAAATGGCAGAGAAGCTTTATTCTAACTATCAGACATTCTCAGTAAGCAAACTGTACAGACTATACTTCAAACTGTGTGAGAATGTATGCAGGCTGGGTGTGGCCGCAGGGTGTATTTAGTCTGGAAACCCGAGGGGAGCATGGTTCTTTTGACCAAATAACCATCAACCTTGTCACATTGGTGAGGAGCAATGCAGTTTTGTGTCCGTAGGGGTGAGACGAGGAAGAGAAACATTGTCTTCCTCATCACAAGTAAGGTGGAGGTGGTCATGAAGTGGACCAAGCGTGGATTAAGACCTCCCAGCACCACTGCACAATAAGCACCAGCAGGGTGGTCTTCCTGGCAGCAGGGAAGAGGTAACAGTATGTTTGAGATGTGATTTTATTCTCCTTATTTTATTTCTTTTTTTTTAACATTTTTTTTCCTGGTTTGTCTGGCTCATTTTAACTTGCTCCCATTTTTGTCTTCCTTCCTCACTCGCTCTGTCTCTCTCACTCACCCGTTCTTTCTGTCTGCTTTTCAGAGTGGAGGGAACATCAGAGGGATCAGGCTGGCTTAGTTTATTGGAAGCAGATGGCAGACCAAAGGCAAGAGGGCCACAGTTTCATGAAGCGTGGTTTGAACATGCCAGGACCATGTCGAGGGGCATGCCCATGGATGATGGCTACACGGAGTGTGTATGTGTGTGAGCGATTTGGGGGAGATGGTTTATTTTGTAGGTTACCAATCTGAGAAATAGGACCTCTAATCCCCGTATGTCCGTGCCTGTTTTCTTTTTTTTTTTTTTAAAGTCATCATCGCTGCATCCCTGTACACTGTTTGAGGGGCTATCACATCAACGACTTTTCAGTGCTTTAGTGGCTTTGAAGCCCCTTACTCTGGTGCCCTGCTACACTGTAATAAGTAACCAGACGCTGGCACCTGGGATCCATCATTGCTGGGCAAAGTGGTGGTGTATTCAGTAAGAACGCTGCCTAAACATGTGATTCTTAGCTTTCTAGAGACTACTAAGTTTACTCAACATTACAAAAGGGAGTGAGATATATAGCAACAAACAGAGAGAAAGTGTTAAAGCAAGTGAGAGAGGCAGAAAACAAGACAGAGGGAAAGGGCACTGTGTGCAACAAGGTTCCTCCACATTTCTCCAAACTGTGCCATTTTGATGGTGCATGTGCTAAAATCACTATTAAGTAGAGCCCACTGCAGACGAGAGCCCACTCACAGACACACAATCTTAGCTAGCCAGTACACATCAGAATACCAGATGGTGCAGTGTTTCCCATATGGAAGAGACACACACTAAGCACATGTCAGAATCCAACACTGTTTGTTACAGCAGTATCCCAGCCCTGGGAACAAAGTGGTCATTCAGACTTGTCACCACACTGTATAATTAGCCAGATAGACATAATGAGACACAATGCCAGCTCAGTGAAACTGGATAAAGAGGGCACTTATGTCTGCACCCTTAACCTAGCCATCTTTCATCCCATCTACACTGCAGTTGAATAACGCTTCTCTATTCAAATGAGAGAAATGAGTGTGGGTCTATATGTATTTCTGGTGCAACGTAAAAATCAATTTGTCAAGGTTAAATTGTGTGTTTTCCACATGTAATTTAGCTTTGCATACTTCATACCGTGAAACTGCACATGGCCTGTTTATGCCACAGTCATTATGTGACTGTGCACTACAACGTCAATCATATCAAAAATGTACATGCTTTAAATTATCATCACTTAATGACTGTGTAGTCATAGTTAAACCCAAGTACCCCCCCAACCCATTACCAACACCACCAGCAGCACTCCACACACACACAAACTACACTACAAATCGTCACTTATCGTCTTTTGTCTCTCTGTCTCTTATCGCGTGGTACCAAAGCAGGAAAAGGGAGCCGGAGGGAGGCCTTCGGTAACAATGACCAGCCGGCTGACCTCTATACAGTGACCTTGAGTTTCCACGCCCTGCCCAAAGCAGCAACCATGTTGGCGGTGGGGGGGAAGCTCTGGGCAGGGAAGGGAATGCCATATATAAAAATAGATCTTCTTTATTCTGAATTTTCCACAAATAGTTTCAAAGAACAAGGCATCATTTCATCCTAATGGCTGGCGTGAATTGTTTTGGGCTGTGTGTAGTGGAAAAGTCTTGCCTTTTGGCAGTGTGGCCTCAGAAGTGGCCTGCCTTTTTCACTGCTCCTCACCACAGGGACCACATATTGGCACATTTCAAACAGTCTATTTTTAAAACCTTTTGTTGTTGTGTGAGTACTTCAGACTTCCGCTTCAGTATTGACCTTAAAAAACACCTCTGACAGAGATCCAAGAGGTATAGTTTCTTGCCTTAGCTTCTGCTTTTCTGGTCAGTGGGCATGTGATGTGGAAGAAAATGCTGCATCTGTGGATCACACATCAGCCATCTTGTTCTTAATCTGTCTTTAAATGAGGGATGGGCGTGAATTTGCTCTCTTCATGCCTTTATGCAGGGTGGAAGCTGCAGACATGTGGGTTCCCGCGTTGATCAATTGGATATAAAGCAGGCCTGCTAATCAGAATGTACTTAAATCTACCAAAACATATGACACCATTTCTCAGAAATCAATTTCCTTCCTCTGTAATGAAAAAAAGTTTTTGAAAGCCAGAAGGCTCTGTTTGGTGGACTGGGGCAGGGGATCAACAAGAGAATTTAAAATAAAAACAGACTATTTTATTCAAAGGGCCAAATGTTTGTAGGCAGCACAGGGTCTCACACCAGTGGTCTTATGAATGTGGTCGCCGAGGGCAAGTCTTCTTAGCTGATCAGCAGGAAGAGAGAGAGACCGAGACTGAATGAATATCCTGACACTTTGCTTACTCACTCCTCTGTTTAAAAAAAAACAACAACCCCCACCCAGCCCGTTTAAAACGGGGTGGGGGGGTGGTGAGAAAGAAAGCGAGTGAGAGAGAGAGAGAGAGACAGAGACAGTCTTATTCTTCTATTCTTTCACAGCAAGAACAGCCAGCTAGACATCTATATTTAGTTTTGCCGTAGACTATTTTTAGAAAGCTACTACTTTTTGAGGAATTTATTTTAAAAAAATAGATATTTTAAATAAACTGGTGGTTGTTTTTAGGCTGTTGCTTTAAGTGGTGTGCTGAATACATTTTATAGGAGTGTAGAAACTAAAAGGACATGCATTCATAGGATCAATACTTTTTTGTGTCTAAGGCTTCAAGCTGAAACGGATCATATTTACATGCATAACAGAATGAATAAAGGCAACAGAGTACACATTACAGCAATCGCTTAGGTAGCTATTACACTAGTCCAGTATTCCTGTAAATTAATAGATGAATTGTTGCTAACACTGTAAGTATGAATTATGCGCTGATGATAGAGACGTGTGAAGCAGTATTGAAAGTGGTACAATTTCTTTTTTCTTGCTTTTCAACATTAATTAACATACACTCAACCCCATATACTAGATTTTTTTTTGACAACGTGCTATAGCGTGTAAACAGTCTGTCATCCGAATCTTTGTTTTAACAAACTGCTTTACAGTTAGCTTGTCAGTGTCACAAGGTTAATTTACTTAGTCAGTCAAAGCAGTTTCAGAACTTAATCCCGAGCTCATCAGGACAAACAAGCCTTATTGTCAATCGCTTCATCCCTGGTAAACACTTAGGGCCTGTGAATGCGGTGGCAACTCCACCCCATGTCATACCGCAAGCAACCTATCCCCAAAACACAAAATTACTGCACACACAATTACCGTGGACAACTGAAGCACACAAGATATGATAAGACTCACATAGTTCTCTTGGATGCGGCCAGTGTGAAAGTATAAATTGCATTCTTGTTGAAGCAATTATGCAGTTTTAAGAGCTATGAGAAGAAGTCATTCAGTGAGCTGATCAGCACCGAAAAAACGCTCAAGGCTAATGTTCTCATTGCTGTTTAGAAACCAAATAAGCACACAGAATAGCACACATGCTGGAAAACATTGTCATAAGAGTGAGGCAGAAAGTGAGCATACCAGCACTTCAGAGAGGTCCTGTTAACTTAGGCGAATAACTTGGGAAAGAAAGGAAAAAGCGATATACATTCATAAGGTAAGATATTCTTTTGAGGACACACTGAAATCAGCTAAGCTCGTCTGTGTACTGCTTAGAATGCACGGAAACGCTACGTCCTGTCCAAACGGATCAACGTTGTGCAAAACACGCAGTGAACTGGTATGCATATATATACCTGCTTGATGTGCTTTCTCTTTATGTTTCTTCATTTACACCCCTCCACCACCTCCACCACCACCCCCTCTCTCACACTCTCCCTCCCTCAAGTGTACTGTCACTGGACTGAAATCACACCTGTGCTTCTCACACATCTCGGCACACGGGTGAAACATACGCAGGGTGAAACATGGTGAGGGAGCTTTGCTGAATCTCATTAGCCAAGCAGGTAGTCATTAACAGAATGACCTTTGGAAATAATTACCAGCCTTCCTCCTGCCATCCCTCTTTCCCTCCCTCCTTCTCTTCTCACACTCATCCATCCCTCTGTCCCTCCCGTCCCCCTCTCATTCAATAGCTTTTTCTGGGTAAGGACAGAGGGAGAGAAAGTGAAAAAGAAAAAAAAAAAAAAGGGGGGGGGGGAAAGGGTTG